>PVKC010030471.1:0-14805 GCA_004027635.1 Crocidura indochinensis | reverse complement strand
TCCTGGCTCCATGCTCAGAAATTGCTCCTGGCAGGCACAGGGGACCATATGGGGCACCGGGATTTGAACTGATGACCTTTTGCATGAAAGGCAAATGCCTTACCTCCATGCTATCTCCCGGGCCCCCATTATTCTCATATTATGTCCTTTGTTTTAATATCCTACAACTGAGTGTGATCATTATACATTATTTCACTCAAAATGATATCTCCATGTCTATCCATTTGTGAGCAAGTTTCATGACTTTATTTTTCTTAATAGCTAAATAGTTTCCTGTATGAAGATGTTACCATATTTTATTTACTTATTCATCCATACTCAGACATTTGGTGTTTGATATATATATGAATATATATGTATATATATTTATATATATATATATATATATATATATATATATATATATTCTGGCTATTTTGAAAAGTGCTGCAATGATCATAGGAATGATCTTTTCTGCAATTTTTTTGAGGTTGTATTTCTAGGAGCAGTATTTCTGGGTCATATAGGAGCTTAATCTTTAGTTTTTTAGAGAAATATTCATATTGTTTACAAAAAAGGCTAAACTAGTTGCCACTTCCACCAGTTGTGGATGGGAGTCCTTTTTTTGCCCTCATCTGGGCCATTATTGGTTGTCTATTCTTTTTGATGTGTAACAGTTTCTGCTGGTGAGATGGTAGCTAATTATTGTTTTGATTTGCTTCTCCCTGATTATTAATTATGTGAAATTTTGACTATATATTTAGAGAAGTTTGAAATAATATTGAGAATGACAAAAGATAAACCCATGGAAGATACTAACTGAAATTCAGTGTGGTTTAAGTGATAAATATCTCCACCTGAATTGGTCAATGAATCATGAGGAAAATTTTTTTCAGAAGCGAATCATTGAAAAAATAAAAGAATTTTGTAAAAGGCAATCAAACACTGTTTATACTTAGGTAATAACTTGAGTAAAATATCTTGTTAAACTGTAGGCTATTTGCTATTACTTTCTAATAAGTTACAATACTCCTCTAAATAATTTTAACAAATTTGACCCGTTTTTAACCAAAAACTACCCATGTAAATACATACATTTTTACAGCTTAATACTATAAAAATCTGCTGCGATTATGCTGAATAAAACTATTTTTTTTGGTCTTTGAGTCATACCCAGCAGCTCTCAGGCCTTACTCCTGGCTCTACACTCAGAAATCACTCCTGGCAGGCTCGGGGACCATATGGGATGCTGGGATTCAAACCACCATCCTTCAGCATGCAAGGCAAATGCCTTACCTCCATGCTATCCCTCCGGCCCCGAATAAAGCTAATTTTATATTAGCTTTTCTTTCATAAGAAAAATATAAATAATGAACTTGGACAAAAAATAACCTTTTCCCACACAAGATATTGTTTCACATTTGATAATAGAACAGAAAATGATTTTCATGCCAAATTGGCAGAAAAGAGACAACAGATAGAAAGGAAACACATATAAACAGTCTGTTATACAAACACAAAAGTGAAATTTTTTAAATAGTTTTTAGTCTTTAATTGCTATACTTCAAAATTTTAAGCTCAATATTAAACTTAAAATAGTTATCAGTTAACTTATTCATCAAATATTAATTGAATGTGTACCATATGTGAGCTACTCTCTTATATCAGAGACACCTAAGATAAGATATCAATTCAAGAGCCATCCTACAATTAGGAGATTGAACATTACTGCAATAAGGCATGGGAGTTTATTATTAACAGCATGCTGAGGTCACCTTTCCTTAAGTAATGACCCCTTAGGCAAATTTCCAAACACTTTTATAGGGCTTTAGAGAGATTTCAAACCATTACAGTTAACCAATAAGGTGTGACTGCTGTCTAGTGTGTTTCCTTTTATGGCTAGATATCTAGAGTGGAATATTATGGTTATAAAGCTTTGGGATCTGTGTCAGCCGAAGTAGTGTTGGAAGGGATTGGGTGCCCACTAAATGCCTGTGACTTTGTCCCCCTGCAGGCTTCCAGGTGTTGCTAGTTTATCTAACTATTTTGGTATGTGCTCTCGAAGTTTCTGGAATTACGGTATCCCTTCTGCCACATATCTGAGGCCTATCATAGCAGACTCTATGTATAAAGCAAAGCCAGAGTTTACAGAAAAAAAATAAGCAATAAATTCTAAATCAAACTTTAGATCCTAACACTCCAAGGGGCCATTATGGTAGGTAGCCAAACAAAGTAAACTGATAGCTGCAAGGTTCTGAGAGTTGTGTGATTTCTAACAGAGAGTATATATACAACTATGTAGATAAAGAAGAAAAAGGAGTACATGAAAGGCTGTTATTTTTTTAGAGAAGCAAGCATTTAGAAATATACACTCCTAGATATTGATCTTGGCAATGACTGTTTTGAAATGTAACACCAAAACAAAAACTACAAAGTAGCTGTGAACGAGTGGAACTACTTTCCAGCCACCCAAATGGCCTTTCAAAAACCAACAGAAACCAGGAATAACCCCTGATGATTGTCAGATGTGGCCACAAAACAAAACAAAAAAATAGAAATGAACAATAGGATTATAAAAAGATGCTGAGCATCTTTCATCATCAGGGAAATCTAATTCAAAGCCACAATGCTATATCACCAAAATCATATTAGAGTGGTCATTATAAATTGAGTAATAATAATGTAGGCTAATTGGGATTAGAATAAAATGAGAGGGGCCCGGGAGATAGCATGGAGGTAAGGCGTTTGCCTTTCATGCAAAAGGTCATCGGTTCGAATCCCCGTGCCCCATATGGTCCCCCGTGCCTGCCAAGAGCAATTTCTGAGCATGGAGCGAGCAGTAACCCCTGAGCACTGCTGGGTGTGACCCAAAAACCAAAAAAAAAAAAAAAAAAAAAAAAAAAAAAAAAAAAAAAAAAAAAAAAAGAAGAAAAAGAAAATGAGAGCCTTCTTCACTATTGATGAGATTGTAAATTTATAAAATCACTATAAAAATGTTGAAGTTTAGAAGCCAGAGCACAATGGTAGGGCTTTTGCCTTGCATGTGGCTGAATTGGGATGGACCCAGGTTCAATCCCCAGCACCCATATGTTCCCCAAGTCTGCTAGGAGCAATTTCTTAGCACAGAGCCAAGAGTAACCCCTGAGCACTGCCAGTGTGACCCAAAAACCAAAAGCCAAAAAAAAAAAAGTTGAAGTTAAGCAAATAAATCAAAAATAAATCTACCATATAATATTCTATTTCCTGAAATACATTAAAATGAAATCATTGTCAATCTCAGAGATATGTCTCCTGTATTCAATGCATTATTAATACTAATACTATAGTTAAGAGATAGAACAATCTAAAAGCACATCCATGGGTAATATGCAATGTATATATAGATTATGTAAAAATCACATATGTCCACACATCTATATGCAATGCAGCCATATAATGTATAAAAGCCTTGTCACTTGCAACAACAGAGACGTAAAATAAGAAAATTTCAGTTAGTTAAATACTCAAAATTAGCCAAATGTGGGTCATCACTGATAACAAAGAAAACAAAGAAAGAAGGGAAAGCTCAAAATTCTAACTCTTTGTCCAGAAAATACACAAACGGTTGCTAGAGGAAAGCAAGAACTGATAGTATAAATTGTGTGAAAGTGGTCAAAGGGTACTATATTTCAGCTGAAAATGACATTTTTTTTTAAGTGTGCTTTCCAGATTGCAGACTGTTGATCTTTTCTTGAGCTTCACAGGACAGAGAACATAAAGATGAAATGCAAGGTCACTTGTGATGCTTATAAAGGCAAGAATCTCATAATATGAACTCCACCCACATGAGCTCATCTGAATCCTAATTATTCCCAAAGGCTGCATTTGCATTTCTAATACCATGACCTAATAACCATGGATGGTTTCAACATATAAATTGGGGGCGGGGAGTGGGAGGGGGCTTTCAATTCATAATAGCTTCCATCCATTTGCAGAAACATACTTCTAAACACATTGTTATGATAGATCAAACAGTCGTTCTTAATCCAATTAATGTCCCATTGGATTTAGTCTCTTTTTGGCACTACCTCTTTCAGTGTCTTCCCTTTCTTCCTTCTACTTTTGTTTTTCCAGATTGCCCTCTTTAACAGAATGGTAGCACATGTTTATGTTTTTGATTCTAAGTTATGAGAAACCAGAATAAAAATTAGTTGCAATAAAAACGGGGAGGAACAGAAAACAACATTTGCAGCAAAAAGTCATTTTAGTTAAATTTATGTCAACTGGGGCCAGAGTGATAGCACAGCGGTAGGGCATTTGCCTTGCACAGAACCAAACCAGGATGAAAAAGGGTTTGGTGCCCAGCATCCCATATGGTTCTCTGAGCCAGGAGTGATTTCTGAGGGCAGAATCAGGAGTAACCCCTAAGTGCCACTGTGGGTGTGACCCCAAAAATTAAAAAAAGATAAAAATATAAATATATATGATTTTAGTACTCAAGACACTGCCATACTTTGATATTTTGATGTATTTTTGTTAAACTACACAACAAATAGAATAAGAAATGAATGTGACAATCTTCAAGTCAAATTATTATGGGATTGAGGCAATAGTTACTATGGGAAGGTGCTTGACTTATATGCAGACAATCCACATTCAATCCTGGTAGTCCATCTATTTCCCCCCAAAATATCAAGGAATCATCCTTGAACTTTAGATCCAGGATTAAGATCTAAGCACAGCTGAATATGGCCCAAACAAAACAAATATCCCCATACACAAAAAGAAGACGAAGCTAAAATATGAATGGATATTTTTGTAGTACTCTGTCAATTTTTTGTAGACTGCTTAGTGCCCTGTGGTTTATTTTATTTTTAGATTCAGAAATACTTTCAGACTTTTATCACTTTATTTTTCAAAAAAAATTAAAATGCTATTTTTGAAATATTGATACTTTTAAGGAGCCCAACTAGATCAAAAAATAATGAAAACACAAACCTAAAATAAGTAATAAGCATAAAAACATAATGACCTCTAATTTTAATAAAAGAAAGGTTAAAAAGCAGTATCTACAATGATAGGAAATATTTTTATATATTTATCTTAGATTTTAATTGACTTTTGTATATACCACAGCATATTTTGATGAGAAATTTCACATTAAAAAAATATCTTATGCTACAATCACCACCAAAGTATGAATATCCCTTCACCATCCTCTTACCTCTTCAGTTCACTTCAACAGCCTCTCTCTCAGTTCTGAATCTGAGTCTGAGATTTTTTTTTCTTTCTTGACTTTGCTTCTCTATCTCCATCACATAGATTAGTGAGATTATTTGCTATTTGTCCTTTTTTATTTTTATTTTTTTACTTTCTTAGTATGGTCCTTGTCATCATGCTCAATAAATAACATATACATCTCAACAAAATAAAAAAGATCTTTAATTTATAAGTGCACAGCAGTATAAGTATATATTTGGCCTAAAGTTATTTAGTTTATATTTCATGCTTGAACAGTCATAAAATTATAAAAATTGGCCGTTTTATAAATTTTTATTTTACAAAAAAACAAACAAAAAAACAAACAAACAAATGATATTCTAGATGATGATTATTTGAAAAAAATGAGTTTTTTCTTAGAGTTAAGAAAAATGTGAATGAAAAAGTATGAAGAGACTAGATCTTTAAAAGAAATTAAGTAAACTTAAAAATTCAATACCAGATGATTGGTTATTTCATCACAAAGAGGAGCAGATGGGAGTGTTGAAGTCCTGAGAAGCTTACCTCAAATAAAGATAGCGTAGAAGCAAAGAAACACCTGCATCTGAGCAGTACAATACTTTTATTGTAACCCATGGTATTTTCCTTCTGTAAGCCATAATGTAACGTAGCCTGCTATCTAACACAAACGAGTTTAAGAGATGACTTTGTGTAACAACAAAGCAGAGACAAAAGTAGGGACAAAGCAGTCTTGCCACCATCAAAGGAAAACAAGTAACTACAGCGGATGGAGCGGTGATGCAAGCCATAAGGCGTCCGCCTTGCACACACTAGTGTAGGACGGACCACGGTTTGATCCCCTGGCTCCCTTCTGGTCCCCTAAACCAGGATAGATTTCTGAACTCAGACCCAGAATTAACCCCTGAGCATCACCGGGTGTGGCCCAAAAACCAGAAAACAAACAAACGAACAAACAAGACCAAGTAACTTCAATGCATTGCCTCTCTGTTTCTGCCTTTTTAAGGAAAGGGGGAAACAGTAACTTCCCAGAGGATTTTGTGGGAAGGTTTGAAAAAGATACACTCACCCTTTAAAGCAAGAGTCAACTCATATAAATCTTCTATCTCCTTCTAGAAGACCCGCTCAGGTTGTAAAATTATTAGGTTTTCTAACTGGAGTTTTAGTTATCAAATTTTGGTAAGTTTCATCACCAAGAGATCAGGGCAAAATGAACTAAACATTATGTTCAGTTACTTTCTATTATAGAGCAGACAGAATTAGACACTTTTTTGTTTGCTTTGTTTTGTTTTGGGCCACTCCTGCAGTGCTTAGGGGTTACTCCTGGCTCTGTGCTCAGTAATCACTCCTAGAAGAATATGGTATGCTTGGGATGGAACCCGGATAGGCTGCATGCAAGGCAAATGCTCTACCAACTGTACTGACACTCCCGCCTAGAATTAGACACTGTGGTGGTGGTGGGGGGACACACCCATTTGACCCTCAAGGGTTACTACTGGCTATGCACTTAGAAATCATTGCTGGCTTGGAAGGACCATATGGGACGCCAGAGAATCAAACTGCAGTTCGTCGTAGGCTGGTACTTGCAAGGCAGACGCCTTACCTAGAGCACCACCGCTCTGGCTCCTCAAATTAGACACTTTTTGCTACCTGTTTCTGTTCTTGTGTGTGACCCTGGTTTCTAACACAGCTAAAACTAGCAGTTGTACCCATATGTATTACTTGACTCTTTTTATCTCAGCTATTTTTGTGTGTCTTTCACCTTTTGCATCTTTTGGAAGAGTCAATGTCCTGGGGGAGAGGGTACAATTTGAAAAATAAAAACAAGTAGGTGCTCATAAATGAATGTACCTTCCTCTAGTGGGCAGTGGGGTGGGCAGTTCTTCAGTGCACATTCCTAAAGCACATTTTATTTCAAGAGTGCTCAGAAGTACCTGGAAGTATCCAAGCACAATTGCACAGAGGATCAATTAACCTGAGGAATGTCTCCTGCTTGGCTCTCATTCCTCTTCTTTCACTTTGCCTAGTAACAGGCCAAAATAAACTACCTGCATTCAAGTCTTTATTTCAATCTCCTCTTCAGAGCCAGCAGGATGGAGGAAATTCAGGCTAAAGAGAAATCACTAAGGGATTAATTAAAACATGTTAATAGAATGGTAGCACTTAATATCCAACGGGGAAAGACCTATTATTTCTTTACCAACATCATAATAAATGTATTAAAAATAACAGTAAAGTTTAAGATGTGAAAATTTACAAAGTGAAGGGAGCACTCCGAAGATACAGCTAAATCCACTCATTTATCACTGTTCTAAACAATGAGGTAAACTAAGCCCAAGTTTCCATATACTAACTATGGAAGCTGTTGGTTATTTTTCAGTATATCTAGATGACTTAAAGCCAGACTATTCAGAAGTTTTAAATTTTCCCTACTGTTTTGCTTGGCAGAAATCTGAATCCACCTAAAACCCATTTGTGCTTTATCTTTTATATACATAATGTACAGAGTTACAGAGAGACGTGAGCTATTGGAAAACATTGATATTCTTTCCCATAAAACTACAAAAATCACAGCTAGTCTCAGCTATTTTTCTTTTTCTTGTATTCTTAAGAGACCAGGGAATTTTAACAGCTATGTATTTTTTATTTCTACACACTCTTGTGCCATGTCCAAAATGGAAGTGTTCTCTTATACCATTCCATCATTTCATTATTACTTTTTTTCTTTTTCTGTTCTCAGAAGCTGAGTTTACCAATGACATTTTTTTTTCTAAGTCTAGAAAGGAGATGATTTCAACAATGTATGTACAACTCCAAGTTTATCACTAACTTAAAGTCTGTCATAGTGAGAACTATTTCATCTGTGAAATTTATAATATTTTTAGTGCTTCTTCTATTCTTTAAGCATTATTTTTCCACTTGTTCTTGTACCTTCTACTATATCCTTAACACAGAATAAAAATCATCCTCATTTCACACCTATGGCAGTTCAGACTCTAAAGTCTTTACAAGTGGACTTAATGAATCTTCTTTAATGTCCTGCAAAAGTTTAAAATGAAATTATAAAGTAGTAAAATAACTTTTCCAGGTTACAGGTTTATTGAATTCTGGCATTTTTTGAGACCTACACCAAGCTGTTAAGTCCCTGGTGCCTATATTCCTGACTTTATGTTATTACCCCATGTAACTAAGACTGTTGCCAAATTAAGAATATTTTAAAAAGAGTGGGAAAAATATAAAATCCAGATACATATACACAGAGAAAATGTGCCTCTATAGGGAAATAATAGCTGGGAAGTCACTATTTTAGAATAAAAATTGCTTCTTTTAATTTTCTACAATGTCCATATATGCAGAGAATGAGAATGAAAAGGATTCCCATAGTGTAAAAATATTATGAGAAGTTAACGTGCCAAGAAAGATTTTAGACATTTTGCTCACTTTCCCAACTTACACCTTAATGTCTACATAAATCATGTATTAACAGTTGGATATAGTAGTACATTGAAGCCACCCAGTTTGATGAGATTTGTAGAAAATTTGGTAAGAGTTTGAAATAACTTTATAATTCATATAATCATATTTACAATATCACTCCTTTCTCATTTACATATATTTTAATATGCAAACATCAATACAATAAAGGTTGGGTCTTTCTATTATATTCTGGTGTTATACATATGAAAATGTGTTTATAATTTGACTATTGTATTTCCACTGAACCTTAAAAGGTATATCCAAAGTACATACATAAGCAAAACCTCAAGTGAACTGGGTAAAATCTCATGATTTTAATTTCTTAGGGACACTAAAAACAACCCCTGAACACTGCTGGATGTGACCCAAAAAAATAAAAAAAAGAGAGAGAGAGAAAAAAAGCACAAAATAATCTTTTCTTCCATTCTCTTTTCTCTTTTTCTCTCTTCTCTTATCTAGTTTTTTGTCTAGTTCTTTGCTTTGGTATAAATATTTAAGTAGTTGTCCACTTTTTTATTTATATATTCACCTTTTCTTTCTTCTTTTCTCTCTTCCCTGTTTGTGCTCTGTCATGTTTTTTATCTCAAGACCAGGACAATTATGAGGTGCATATCTTTATTGCTGCAGTGCTCACTAGATATCTTATTTGACACTTCTTTTTGAACTATTGTGGTGTTTTACCTTTTATTTTCCACTTCATCTCTCAAACTGAGGATGAGAGCCTCTAGAATGGCTCTGCTCATAGTCGGCATATTTGATTTTTTTACCCCACCATATTACTTTTCTCTTCCTCAAACAAAACCACATAACCATCTAGTACCGCCTACCAATTAGAGGGAGAAGGAAGGGAGGTACCAAGACCAAGCAGTTATAAGATCACTAAGTAATAAACTAGACACAGAGGGGGTCATTCAATCTAGAAACCCTTGGGGTGAGGGTGGAGGATAGGGGAGACAGGATTGGAATGGAGGTGGAGGGAGGACAATTTGGTGATGGGAATTCCCCGGATTCAATGTTAACATGTGCCTGGAATATTACTGTGAACGATATGTAAGCCACTATGATTAAAATAAAAATTATATTAAAAGTAGTAAAAATGAATAGAATGAGTGACCTTTCCACATCTAATAAGTCATGTGATCAGAAAGCAGTTAGGGGATTTGCCTTGCATGCTGCTGACAAAGGTTTGATCTTTAACATTGCATATGGTCTCCAGAGGCCTTGCTGTAGTGTTCCTGAGCAGAAGTACCAGTGGTGAGCCCAGGGACACACCAGGTGTGTCCCCAAACACCCAAATAAATAAATAAATGTTACTTTAAAAAATAAACATACTTGAGAGGAAATCATTTATTCAAGGATATGGTTACAGGCACCAGAAATTCAATGGATCCATATAGTAAATAAATAATTGACACTTACTTTGCATAGTAGGAATGAGTCTCATTTCTGACACCACTGTTTCCTATAACTAATAGTAGCATATGTGAAAACATGAATGTTAAAATTCAATTCAGAAGACATTTTTTATGAAATCAAAAGTCTTAGTTTGAAACTTCAGTGACAGTGGTGGTAGAGCAACTTTATATACCACCAACTTTAATATTCACAATGTTGCAACCATATTGTGACTAACATAGAAAAGGGAATAACAAAGCAGCATGTCCTACAACCAAAATAAAAACAAAATATATTTTATAGTTATGAGTTATCTTAGTCATCCTTATTCAAGTAATTTAGGTAGTAGCTCAATTCATTATATTGAGTGATCTGGCATATCCTTGAAGAAAGTCAAACAACAGTGAGTTGTCAAAACACATCAATGAGAGTGACTAAAAAATTCAAAAACTGACAGTATAAACTTCTGTCATAAAAAAGATCAATCACAATTCTCTTGTTCATTACTAATGGAAATGTAGAAAGTTACAGTCACTTTAGAAGATATTTCATATGAACTCCAGATAGTCTTATTCTGTCCAATTTTTCTTATGTTTTTATGTATTACTTAGCTAATGTAGAACCCCACAAATATTTTTATAGAAAGTTTTTTTGTGGCCGGAGAGATAGCATGGAGGTAAGGCGTTTGCCTTTTATGCAGAGAGTCATTGATTCAAATCCCGGCATCCCATATGGTCCCCCGTGCCTGTCAGGAGCAATTTCTGAGCGTGGTGCCAGGAGTAACCTCTGAGCACTGTTGGGTGTGACCCAAAAACCAAAAGGAAAAAAAAAGAAAGTTTATTGACAGCTGTCAAACATTAGAAATAGTAGCAACCATTAATACTTTCATAGTGAATGAATAATTTTGGTGTATCATTAAAATAAAGTATTTTTAAATTTTAAATGTGGAACATAAAGAAGATATAAAGATATATGGAACTATATAAAAATTTTAGATAGCTCTTGTTAAGTAAAAGAATTCAGCCTAAAATTTTTGTGCATTATTGTCCTACTAGTCAAGAAGAGGCAAATCTCAATAGAAAGAACTTTCTAAAGATCTACAGAAAAACAAAGATTTATAAAAAGGCAAAGGCCTATAGAAAAATTCTAGAAAAAAGAAATATATAGAGAAAAGAATATGAGTTTCTATGGAAAATATTGAAGAATTAATAGGTGAAGTTTTGTACAAATGTAATGCATCGTTTTTTTTTTGTTTTTTTTTTTAATTTTTTTTTTTTTTTTGGTTTTTGGGCCACACCCAGTGACGCTCAGGGGTTACTCCTGGCTATTTGCTCAGAAGTCGCTCCCGGCAGGCACGGGGGACCATATGGGGAACCGGGGGATCGAACCACGGTCCATCCTAGGTTAGCGGAGGCAAGGCAGGCACCTTACCTCCAGTGCCACCGCCCGGCCCATGCTAAACAGTACAGTAAGAGAGGACATTGCACCTCACATATAATTATTCACATGCAAGTACATATATTAAATACAAATTAATTTTATTAAATGTATATTTATTTAAAATGGGATATTAGTATAATTGAAAAGTATAAGATTTTCATTAGGAAGAATGTTTTGTCAATTCCATTTTGAGTAAGGTTCATCTTGCTGTGAGATATAGTAACAAACTTCATGTAATTAATTATAACCTTATCAAGGCCAGGGGAACTAAATCTGTCAATGTTTACAGATATCTTATTACCACTATAAAGTAATATGTTTTTCCCAAATGTTGTGTCTGTCTGTCACTATGGACTCAATCCTTTGGGTATATAGGAAAAATCAGCACAGAGCCTCTTCATTGAACCTCTACCATCTGCCACCTATTCTGCCTGGCTGCCTTTCAACCTGTGTTAGTTATTTCTATAATCTTCCTCTGAAAGAATTGTACCCTGACCCATGACCTTCCAGCTGCTTTCTAAAAGAGGACTTAAATCAATCTCCTTCTTCATTGCACATCTCCAACTAAAACACAGATTTTCTCCATACCTAGTCATCACCATCCTTGGCTGAAAAACTTTATATTGGATTCTTCAAATACTAACCAAAAAAATCAAACATAAAGATCATCTAACACTTATCTCAGCACTAAATTGCCTTTATTTAAGACTTCTCTCTTGTTAAAAACAAAGAGTTGGATTCCCCTCTTTTTAGTCTAATTTTGCCAAGTTTTAATAATTAAGCTATATACCCCTTCCTTCTCTTTAACTGTATACTTGAATGTTTTTTGTTTGTTTGTTTTGGTGTATTTTGGTTTTTGGTTTTTCGGGCCACACTTGTTTGATACTCAGGGGTTACTCCTGGATAAGCGTTCAGAAATTGCCCCTGGCTTGGGGGTACCATATGGGACTCTGGGGGATCGAACAAACAGTGGTCTTTCCTTGGCTAGCACTTGCAAGACAGGCACCTTACCTCTAGCACCAGCTCTCCGGCCTCGAATATGTTACATTATTTGAAAATACCTATTGTGTGCTTCATACTCTTCAAGCAATTTGGGGTTTGGGCACTTGGATTTCCAACATTAAGAGCAAATAGATCCTATCCTCAAGGGACTTATATTTAGTCAGAAAAAGGAAAAAACAAAGCTCACGTGCCATGGTCAAAGAGTGTTGAAGTGATATTTGACCAGAAAATATAAGAAAAGAAGCTGGCATTTTTATTGAACTCCATAGCATGATTCATCCTTTATATAACTAAATAATGAAAATGACTTTTAAAACATGAAAAAGATAGTGGTTTCCAGCTGCCGGAGACCCGATCTCATCAGTGTTCCTACGGGTTAGACTGCCTGTTTCAGAGGCGGGTCGGGATGTACACACACTGATTTCTGCTGCGTTATGCCCAGAGTCAGAGGGGCGCTGAGGCCATCTTGGGTCATGTGGTTTCCAGCTGCCTGAGACCCAATCTCATCAGCGTTCCTGACGCTGCCTGAGACTGGATTTCATCAGCATTCCTGCGGGTGAGGCTGACTGTTTCAAATGCGGCTCTAGACATACAAATACTGATTCCTGCTGCTTTCTGCCAGGAGTCAGAAGGCAGGCGATCTTCGGTCATGCGATTTCCAGCTGCCTGACACCCGATTTCATCAGCGTTCCTGCTGGTGAGCCTGCTTGCTTCAGAGGAAATCTAATTATAATTAGAACTCAGATGCCAGCACCCCTTTCTGCCTGTCCACTGTGCTGTGCTGCATTTTCGACCTGATTTCATTCTTTGTGTTGCTCTTCTGCAAACAACCAGCTTTTCCTGGAGATGTAAAGAAGTGTTTTCTGACTGTGAAAAACTGTGAGTGCTGCGTGTGTGTCTCTCTCCTGTCCTGTCGCCTGAACCTCTTGGCAGTGGGCTGAAAAGTGGCTCCAGAAGAGCACGGACTCTCCGCTCTGCTCCGCGGCCATGCGCTCTTTCTAAGGAAAGAACACTATCACAGCAAGAAGAACAAATAACACTAAGAACTGTGCTGGATCACTGAAGTCCAGCATTTCTCTCTGGACTGTCTTCTCTCCTGCACACTTAGGCCTAAGATTTGATCCTGTGTGAGGCCTCATCCACAGAGGACTCCATTCCCTTGCAGGCAAATCAACACACCCAGAAAGGGCGGAACCAGAGGAGTGTGACTGCATGCATCATTTAGCCAATGAATACCACTGCAACACGTAGAAAAACACACAATACAAGTATGACAATGGGGAAACAACGCAGGCCAGCGTCAGACATAGAGAATGAAGATGACAATTCTGATGACCAGATAATGACCAACAAACTAATCAATCTCTCAGATAAGAACTTTAGAAAAGCAATATGGAAGATGCTGAAAAAACTCAAAGAAACCATGGACCGAGTTGAACAGAACACTAATAAGAACCAAGAAAATATGATGACAGAAATCACAAAACCCAAAACTGAAATAACATGTCAACTAACAGGCCTGGAAAACTCAGTAAATGGATTGAATGACAAAATGGATAATCTCAACACCAGGGTAGAAGAAGCTGAGAATAGAATTGGTGCTATGGAAGATGAGGTAAATAACAACTCCATACAGCGGGAGAGATTAGAAACTTAAAACTAATGAACAAACTTAAAACAAATGAACAGACCGTAGAAAAAATAGTCAAAGAATGGGAACAGATGAAAATAGAAGTCTATGATAAGATCAACAGAAACAACTTAAGAATCACTGGAGTCCCAGAGACACAGGAAGAAAACATCCAGGAAGAATCAATGGTCATGAACATCATTAAAGAGAAACTTCCAGAGTTAAAGAATATATGTGATCAAATCCTGCATGCCTGAAGAGTATCAACCAAATGAAACCCCAGAAAAAAATACCCCAAGACACATCCTTGTCACAATGACGAATCCCACAGATAGAGACATAATGCTGCAAACAGCAAGATCAAAAAAGGAAATTACATTCAAGGGAGCATCGTTGAGATTTACAGCAGAACTGTCACCAGAAACACTCAAGGCCAGAAAGCAGTGGTGGGATATTGTGACAAGACTGAATGAAATGAATGCTTCACCTAGAGTATTGTACCCAGCAAAACTCACTTTCCGGATTGATGGAAAAATACATGGTTTTACAGACAAAAAACAGCTCAGAAACTTTACAGACACAAACCCACTCATTTTTTTTTTTTTTTTTGGTTTTTGGACCACACGCAGTGACGCTCAGGGGTTACTCCTGGCTATGCGCTCAGA
>PVKC010030470.1:0-14807 GCA_004027635.1 Crocidura indochinensis | reverse complement strand
GAATCCCAGTGTCCCATATGGTCCCCCGTGCCTGCCAGGAGCTATTTCTGAGCAGACAGCCAAGAGTAACCCTGAGCACCGCCAGGTGTGGCCCAAAAACAAACAAAAAAAAAATTCTCTGCTTAAATACATTAAGACAACTGATAATAAAGTCTACATATCTATAACTTTGAGAATAACCACAATTTTCTATTTTACCCACTATCAAATATATCATGAATTTCCAAAAGATTACTGAGCAAATTAAAATAGATACTTTTGAGATTTTACACATTCATTAGAAACCATAATGACCTGGTAATTTCCATTTTTATAAGCTCATAAACCAATTCTTTTAACTCGTTCATTGCTTCCTATTTAGATCTATGTTAAATAGGGAATAAAGACCAGGTCTACTATTTCCATTTTTTTTGTTTTTGTTTTGTTTTGTTTTGATTTTTGGGGTCACACCCGGTGACACTCAGGGGTTACTCCTGGCTCTGAGTTCTGAAATCACTCCTACCTTGGGGGACCATATGGGACTCTGAGGGATCGATCAGCAATCTGTCCTGGGTCAGCCGCGTGCAAGGCAAATGCCCTACCGCTGCGCCATCACTCTGGCCCCACTATTTCCATATTTTAAAAAATTCTCAACTAGTCTTATTTTAGGAATTTCAAAAAGGAGAGAATAAGAATGAAACCAAAAGATTTTACATTTTAACTGCCTAGGTACAGATTGATACTACAGTGGGTAGGAAGTTTGCCAACCTAAGTTCAATACTAAGTGTGGGTAAATATGTAAAGGGTTAGGGCAGGAGAGATATAGCAAAGAGGGTAGGGCGCATGCCTGTCATTTTGACAACCAGGATTTGATCCCACATGGTCCCCCAAAATAATATCACATGGTTGAAAAAAATACTAAATATCAAACAACTACAAAAATAAGTCTAAATATACTCGTCTCTTCACAATAACCAATATGCAATAGAATGTTATCCAAGAAAAGAAAGTAATACTCCACCTTTACTTGTCGAGCTTGGCTGATGACACACGGAAGACTAAAAAGCTGTTGAACAAAAGCCTTCAATTCTTCCACTGTTAGTTTGGTCCGAGTCCTCCCACTATCTGGGTTCTGCCTGATGTGAAATAATAGTGATGCATTAAGTAACATTTAGAGTCACTATGATATTAAAGAGGCGTACTCTGGTCCAGTTTTGAACCTTTTACAATGGCTGATCAGAACCAGTCCATGGACCAGCCAATATGGGCACGGT
Organism: Crocidura indochinensis; assembly: GCA_004027635.1. NCBI lineage: Eukaryota > Metazoa > Chordata > Mammalia > Eulipotyphla > Soricidae > Crocidura > Crocidura indochinensis. The sequence goes on along the minus strand of PVKC010030470.1, from coordinate 13,554 downwards.
GGTTATACTACTATTTTGAAACTATTTTCTAGCAGCAGGCTGACAATGATCAGCCCGGCAGCTGAAAAACCTCTGTTCTAGTCTGTATGGCATGCTAACTTTAAGCAACTTCAGAATACTAGGGTTGAATAGCTCTAATGCAATGGTGACCACTTATAAAGATTTTTAACTCTGGGGCCCGAGAGACAGCATGGAGGTAAAGCGTTTGCCTTTCATGCAAAAGGTCATCGGTTCGAATCCCGGTGCCCCATATGGTCCCCCTGAGCACTGCCGGGTGTGACCCAAAAACCAAAAAAAAAAAAAAAAAAAGATTTTTAATTCTTCATAACTTGAAGATTCAACTCTCCAAGTCACTGTTCTTCCTACTCTACAAGTATTAATAATTTGAAGCATTCAGTACATTCCTCCAGTAAAATGTTAGTATCACTGATAAAAATAAACCCTTTGTCTCAGAACCTTAAAATGCTCAACAAAGTCTTGAAGAACAGTGTCATGACTTAATACTTTTCCCTGCCTTGCAGCAGATTGCCCAGTGTAAATACCAAATGTCCCACAAGCACTGAGCACAATCCTATCAACTGTGTTGTCTTCTACTGTTGATGTTGCAATCAAGCTCCAATGGCAGCAAACATGTGTATGTGAAGACAACAAAGAGGGCACTGCAAAGAAATGTGTGCCATGAGCAGTCATCCCAGACAAGCACCTTAGTGAACATCACACAGTACAAGCATTACAAGCTGAGAAGCAACCTCCAGCGAAGACCAAAGCCAGGCATATGTAGAGCCTCTTATCAACACAACAATAATGACAAATGAGATGCTTGAACCACGCCAGCTCCACAGACACACCCTTTTCTTGAATGAGATGTAAACTGAGTTGTGAGAGTTTATGGCCACCTGACCTACGCAGCACAAAGCTGGCCATCTCAGGAAGAGATGGTGGAACAAGCCCCCACTTGCTGAAGCCATGCTTGCTGCCTCCATCACGCAGAATCACCATTTACCCAATGGCCTGCCACGTCACCGACTCTACGATTCCCTGTGGGGACACAGATGTGGCCATACTTCAGGTACACTGGTTGTTGGGCCAGTATCACTAGGGTCTCTTTTTGGAACAAGTGCAGGCAACCTCCCCATATCTTGCTTCTTCTGGAAAGCCTGGCAACTCTAACACAAACACAGTCATCATGTTCAAAATGGGCCTTCTTCCAAGGGACCCTACAGCTGAGTATATGCCCCTAAAATTCACAGTATCATCGCATTGAATTTCTAGACAATTTCATTTGTTTGACACAGTTAAACACTCCAATTTAACAATCTGGATATATAACAAGAGCTTAGTAAAGCTTCTACCATTGTATTCATGACTTCATTGATGATGCAATGATTTTCACAAATGAGTTTGCTACTGTTCTTTTTTCTTCTCTTCCATTTTACTTTTTTTTTTGGTTTTTGGTTTTTGGGTCATACCCGGCAGCGCTCAGGGGTTACTCTTGGCTCTATGCTCAGAAATCGTCCCTGGCAGGCACGGGGGACCATATGGGATGTCGGGATTCGAACCACCATCCTTCTGCATGATAGGCAAATGCCTTACCTCCACGCTATCTCTCTGGACCCTCCATTTTTTTTTTTTTTTTTTTTTTGGTTTTTGGGTCACACCCGGCAGTGCTCAGGGGTTACTCCTGGCTCCATGCTCAGAAATTGCTCCTGGCAGGCACGGGGGACCATATGGGGCACCGGAATTCGAACCAATGACCTTTTGCATGAAAGGCAAAGGCCTTACCGCCATGCTATCTCCCGGGCCCCACCATTTTATTTTTTAATAATAATTAAAAATAAAAACAAAAGGGGCCGGAGAGATAGCGTGGAGGTAGGGTTGTTTGTCTTGCATGCAGAAGGCGGTGGTTCGAATTCCGGCATCCCATATGGTAACCCGAGCCTGCCAGGAGCAATTTCTGAGCGGATTAATAATAATAATAATAATAATAATAATAATAATAAAAACAATAAGGGACAGAGTGATAGCACAGTGGATAGAGTGTTTGCCTTGCTTGCAGCTGACAAGGGTCAATCCCCAGCATCCCATATGGTCCCCCAAGCCAGCCAGAAGTAATTCCTGAGTGCAGAGTCAGGAGTAATCACTGAGCACAGCAGGATGTGGCCCAAAACAACAACAAAATAAAGATATATAAATAAAAAAAAAGCAATCGATCAATAAATAATAAAGTTAAAAAAAAGATGTGAAACGATTATTTTTATGTGTCACCTTTCTAAAGAAAGAGTTCTAAGTCAATGAGGGCTCAGCAGTACAAGTGCCTCATACTTCTGAGGCCACAGGAGGCCAAGTATTGAATCTCTGGCACCACAAAAAAGCTTCCCCTGCATCAAGATTACTCACTGCTGCCACCTACCTTTAGCATATAGAATGTTTATTTACAAATACTGATATATGAAGCATTGTCCTAAATAAGAAAAATCAAGACTAACTGTAAAAAGAAGTTGTATAATCACAGAGGTTAAGACTGATTGTAAAAAGAAGTTGTAGAAAAATTTCTAACACCTGGAGACTAAACAACAGCTCAACAAGAGCTGAATCAAAGAAGAAATCAAGAAAGAAATAGATTCCTTGAGACTAATGATAATAAAGAAACAAATTACCAAAATATATGGGACACAACAAAATTAGCATTTAGGGGGAAACTCATAGCAATGCTGGCCTACATAATAAAAGATAAAATCAACAACCTAAAGGCACATCATCTTAAATTTATCTGGAAAACCAACAGAAAAGGAACAGAAACACAAGCAGAAGAAATGATAAAAACCATAGCAGAAATCAACAATATAGAAATAAAGAAAACAAAACAAAGACTTGATGGGGGCCGGGCGGTGACGCTGGAGGTAAGGTGCCTGCCTTGCCTGCGCTAACCTAGGACGGACCTCAGTTCGATCCCCCGGTTCCCCATATGGTCCCCCGTGCCTGCCAGGAGCAACTTCTGAGCGAATAGCCAGGAATAACCCCTGAGCATCACCTGGTGTGGCCCAAAAACAAAACAAAACAAAAAAAAAACAAAAAAACAAAGACTTGATGAAACCAGGAGCTGGTTTTTGTTTTTGTTTTTCAAATAATAAATAAGATAGACAAACTGCTGTCAACAGTCACAAGAAAATAAAAGGAATACTCAAATAAATCAGATCAGAAATGAAAGGGGAAAGATTACAACAGAACCTACTGCGAGCTTATTATGAACAACTATACTCTGTTAAGCTAGAAAACCTAGCTTCTAGAGAAGCTAGAGAACAGATTTCTGGAATAATATAATCTTCCAAAACTGAATGAGGAGGAAATAGAAAGTCTAAACAGGCCAATTACAAATAAGAAAATTGAAACATAATTAAAAAACTCCCTTTGAATAAAAGTCCAGGACCAGACAGTTTTACAGGTGAGTTTTATCAAACATTCTGAGAAGAGTTACTACTACTGATTCTTAGACTCTTCCAAAATATTCAAGAGATGGGAATCCTCCCTAATATCTTCTATGAAGCTATCATCATGCTCATTCCCAAAGCTGACAGACACACTACAAAGAAAGAATACTACAGACCAATCTCACTGATGAACATTGATACAGAAATCTTTTTTTTCTTTGTTTTGTTTTTGGGTCACACCCGGCAGTGCTCAGGGGATTATTCCTGGCTCTATGCTCAGAAATTGATCCTGGCAGGCTCAGGGAACCTTACAGGATGCCAGGATCCGAACCACCGAGCTTCTGCATGTAAGGCAAACGCCTTACCTTCATGCTATCTCTTCGGCCCTGATACAAAAATCTTTCAACAAAATCTTAGCAAACCAAACCCAACAATGCATCAAAAAGATCATACATCATGACCAAGTGAGTTTCATCCCAGAGATGAAAGGACAGTTTAATATATGCAAATCAACTTCATACACATCAGTAAAAAGGATAAAAATCACAGTATCAATTGATACAGAAAAAGCATTTGACAAAATCCAGCACACAGTCATGATTAAAACCCTCAGTAAAATAGATGTGGAAGGAATCTTCCTCAGAAAGCTATCTATAAAAAGCCCACAGCCAAAATTATTCCTAATGGTTTAAAACTGAGAACATTTTCACTAATGTCAGGCACTAGGTAAGGATGTCCGCTGTCTCCACTCTTATTCAAAATAGTATTAGATGTCCTAGCAAGAGCAATCAGTTACGAGAAGGAAACAAAAGGAATTCAAATTGAAAAAGAAAAACTATCTGTATTTGTGAATGACATGATGATATATATTGAAAACCCTATAGTCTAACAAAAACTCCTAGAAATAAACCAATACAGCAAAGTGGTCAGCTACAAAGTCAATACACAAAAGATAGTTACATTTCTTTATACAAAGACAACTCAGAAGAGAATGAGACCAAAGAGTCTATCCCATTTAAAATAGTGTCCAAAAAATGTCAAGTACCTAGGAATCAACATAACATGAGAGGTGAGAAACCTATATCATGAAAACTTCAAAACACTTAAGAAACTGAGTAAGACCTAAGGAAATAGAAGAACATTCCATATTCATGGATTGGAAGAATCAAGTTTATCAAAATGACCATCTTATCTAAACTATATATAGATTCAATGCAATCTCTATTCAAAAATTCAGACAACATTCTTCATGGATTTAGAACAGTCAATTATAAAATCTGTGTGAAATCATAAAATCCATGTTAAAAACCAAGAAACCGGGAGGCATCTCATTAATTTGAAGCTATACTACAAAGCCATAGTGATCAAAACAGGATGAGTGGAACAAAGACAGAATAGATTATTCAGTGAAAAACTCCCAAGTATATTATAGTCAAACTTTGACAATAGTCAAGAGCTTGAAATGGAATAGACAGTCTCTTCAACAAATGGTGTTGGAACAATTAGATAACCACGTGTAAGAAATTAAAGATCAAACCATATATCATACCTTACGCAAAGGTCAATTCAAAGTATTGATTAAAGACCTTGAGATTAGACCTGAATCCATAAAGTTCACTGAGGAAAACAGAGGCAGAACACTCCAAGACTTAGACCTCAAAGTAGACTTCAATGATACGATGCCAATGATAAGTGCTATAGCAACAAATCTGAATAAAAGGCACTACATCAAACTAAAAAGTTTCTGTACAGCAAAAGAAACACAGGCTAACATTAGAAAACAGTTAACTGAATGGGAGAAAATTTTTGCATGCAAAACATCAGATAAAAGTTTGAATCTAGAGATAACATGGAGGTAAGGCGTTTCAAAGGTCATCGGTTCGAATCCCAGTGCCCCATATGGTCCCCTGTGCCTGCCAGGAGCAATTTCTGAGCATGGAGCCAGGAGTAACCCCTGAGCACTGCCGGGTGTGACCCAAAAACAAACAAAAAAAAAAAAAAGAGAGAGAGAAAAGTTTGAATCTAGGATATACAAAATCCTCACAAAGGTTAACTCCACAAAATCAAAAATTCCATCAAAAATGGGGAGAGGAAACAGATTCTGATCTGAGGAAGACCAACAGATGGCCGACACATGAAAAAATGCTGTCATCACTTATCATTAGGGAAATTCAAATCAAGACAACTATGAGATACCAACTCATACCAATAGAAAAGATACGTAACAAAAAAATGGAACAATCACTCTTGTAGGGATGTGGTGAGAAAGGAATTCTCATCAACTGCTTGTGAAAATGTGAAAAACAGCATGGAAGTTCTCAGTCAACTCAAAATTGAGCTGCTGTATGACCCAGCAATCCCTCTTTTGGGTATCTCTCCCCGGGACAGAAAAACATTCATCCAAAAGGATGTATGCGCACTTCTACTCATCACAGCACTTAGCACAATAGCTAAGATTTGGAATCAATCTAGATGTCCAACAATAGACGAGTGAATCATGAAGATGTGGCACATATATACAATGAAATACTACATAGCTATAAGGAATGATGCAATCATTCAGGTTACTACAACATGGAAAGAACTGGAAGATATTAAGGTTAAATGAAGCCAGAGAAGGATAAATACCAAGTGATATCACTTATAATGTGGTATTCTGGAGGTAAGGTGCCGCGCTAACCTAGGACGGACCGTGGTTCGATCCCCCGGTTCCCCATATGGTCCCCCCGTGCCTGCCAGGAGCGACTTCTGAGCGAATAGCCAGGAGTAACCCCTGAGCATCACCGGGTGTGGCCCAAAAACCAAAAAATAAATAAATAAATAAATAAAATAAAATAAAATAAAATAAAATAACTGCATGCAAAAGCACAATGGCTTAAATGAGAGTATTCTCAAATACCCTCAGTGGTCCCAGAGTATGGTAAGGAGAAGAAAGGAAACAGAGAAGAAACACAAATATGAAAGAATAGGGGTCAGAGGCCAAGTGGTCTCAGGTACACTGGTGGAGAAAAGATAGAAAAGGACAGAACAGGGATGGAGAGATAGCAAGGAGGTATAAGGCGTTTGCTTTGTATGCAGAAGGACAGTGGTTCAAATTCCGGCATCCCATATGGTCCTGAGAGCCTGCCAGGAGCAATTTCTGAGCACAGAGCTAGGAGGAATCCGAGTGCTAACCGGGTGTGACCCCCCCCCCCCCAAAATCCAAACCAAAGTCAACAACAAGAGACCCAACCTCTAGTTAGAACTTTAAATGAGCCTATTATACTAGCAGGTTGGAGGGCAAAGGATGGTGGTTGGGACACACTCTAGGTACATGGAGGAAGGTTGACACTGGTGGTGGATTTGGCCCTGATTCATTATATGTCTGAAACCCAACTATGAAGAACTCTTTAAATCACAATGGTCTCAATAAAATAAAAAATTAAAAATCCACAATAAACTAAAAGAATACAAATAAAGATGTAAAAAAAAGTATCTTTCATCTGGTATGAGAGTCGACAATCCCTTAGAAAAGATTATTTTTGTGTGTTCCCTTTTCTAAGGAAAGAGTTCTAGATCAATGAGGGCTCAGCAGTACAACAAATGCTTCGGCCAAGCACTGAATCTCTGGCACCACAAAAAAGCCTCCTCTGTATCAAGGTTACTCATAGCTGGCACTATCCTTATTATGTAGTGGTTTTGTTTTTGATTTTGGTTTTGATTTTTGGGCCACACCCAGTGACACTCAGGGGTTACTCCTGGCTATGCATTCAGAAATTGTTCCTGGCTTGGGGGACCATATGAAACACCAGGGGATAGAACAGCAGTCCATCCTAGGTTAGCGTGTGTAAGGAAAATGTCCTACTGCCTGTGCTACTGCTTCGTGCTATTATGTAGTTTAGTGTATATTTATAAGTACTTAGTGCACACAAACATATGATTAGTGAAGCATTGTTCTAAACAAAAAAAAATGGAGCAACAAAAAATTAGAACTCCAGACTCTGGTGTGATAGCACAGCTAGTAGGGCGCTTGCCTTGCACACAACTGATCTTGGTTCGATCCCCAGCATCCACATGCCCCACCCCCGGACCACCTTTCTTTTGGTTTTCGGTCAAACACCCCGGTGGCTCTTAGGGGTTACTCCTGGCTCTGTGCTCAGAAATCGCTCCTGGCAGGCACAGGGAACCATATGGAAAGCCGGGGTTCAAACCATTGTGTGTCCTGGATTGGCTGCATGCAAGGAAAACACCCTACCACTGTGTTATCTCACCAGCCCCAACCATGACTGATTTTTTTTAAATTTATTTGGTTTTTGGGTCACACCCAACGGCACTCAGGGGACCATAAAGGACACCGGGATTCAAATCAGCATCAGTCCTAGGTCAGTGCTTGCAAGGCAAATGCCCTACTGCTATGCTATCTTCTCCAACCCCATGACTGATTCTTGAGTGCAGGGCCAACACGACATGTAGCACTACCTGATACAGCCCCAATCCCTAAATTAATAAGTGAAATCTCCCCGACACTGTATTTTAGTATACAATTATGATATCATTTAGTGTACAATAATGATGGGGAGCAGAGAGATAGCACTGTGGTAGGGCATTTGCCTTGTACAAGGCCAACCCAGGACAGACAGTGGTTCAATTCCCAGCATGCCATATGGTCCCCCTGAGCCTGCCAGAAGTGATTTTTGAGCATAGAGCCAGGGAGTAACCCGAGTGCTGAAAAAAAAAAAAAAAAAAAAAACAGGGAAGAAAAGAAGATATGGATAGTAATTTTAGTGTATCAGGTATCAGAAAAAAAACAATAACACACATTTTATAAAGGATTGCCATCTCCAAGTGTATCAGGTATTAGAGAAAAACAACAGTAACACACACACACACACACACACACACACACACACACAGGCGCGTGCGCACGTTTTATAAAGGACTGCCATCTCCAAGTGAGACATCTGAAACATATTTGCAAGACATCAGGATGGGCACAGTGCATAGGGGATTTTCCTTGCACACGGTTAACATGGGACAGACTTGGGTTCAATTCCCAGCATCCCATATGGTCCCTGAGCCTGCCAGGAGTGATTTCTGAGATAGCCAGGAATAACCCCGAGTGCTGCAGGGTATGGCCAAAAACAAAAACAACAACAAAGAAAGATACCAGGAAACAAGTCATCTAGTTATCAGGGGAAGAGAATTCCAGGCAAGTAGAATAGCAAGCATAAAGGTTCTAAACAATCAAGATTGTACCTCGTATGACAGACCAGTAGTAGAAAGAAGGTAGGACATTTCCCTACATGAAATTGGCCTGGATAAATAGATAAATAATCCCTGGCACCTTAGATGGCTCCCCAAGTCTGCCGAGAATCATCTCTGAGTTCAGAGCCAGGGCACTACTGGATATGATCCAAAAAAAAAAAAAAAAATCCAAAGAATGAACCTAGTGTGTATGAAGAAAAGCAGGCGAAAGAACATTGCAGAGTAAAGCAAAACTGACAGACTTATTTTAAGTAAAATTAGATCATTATTGAAGGAGAAACAAGCAAGATTGTGTAAAATGCCAGTCAGCTGAAGTTTCTTGTTTTTTTTTTCTGGAAAACAGCAAAACCGCTGGAGAGTCTCCCTCGAATCTCCTAAGTCTTACCTGTGTTTCTGTTTTTTGCTCAGAAGCAGTTGAGCCACAGAAGCACAGGTTTCAGCTTCTTTAACAGCATCCCTAAGTTTTCGAAAGAGGTCATTTTCTGGGTACTTCCTATCCTCAGCATCTTCCAGCATTACCCGTAATTCAATCAAGTCTGTGAAAATATTAAAAGCCACTTATCAAGTGAATCATCAACCTACTAAAATAACATGATACCAGTAAAGATTGCCCAATTGTCCACAACTGACCCTCATAATTTCTCTCATGTAAAGAAGTTTGTCATTAAATACGTTAATATTAGAGGTTGGAGAGCAGGTAGGGCACTTGCCTTGTATGCAGATGACCTTGGTTTGACCCCAGCATCCCACGCTCCCCCCAGACCACCAACCTTGAGCCGACCTTCGTCTGATCTACCACACCACATATGGTCCCCTGAGCCCATCATTATCACTTACATGATCCCTGATGCAAAACCAAGTTAAATCTTGAGCAATTGGTGTGACCCAAAACAAAAACTTCAATGTCAGTGCACTGATAATGAATACCTCCCAAAAGTATCTGGACTAGTTAGATACTTATTACATCTTATATTAAGGTTTTTGTTTTGTTTTGTTTTGTTTTTGTCTTTGGGCCACCCCTGGCAGCCCTTGGCTCTGCAATAAGAAATCATCCCTTCTATCTGATTAAAAAAGAAAAAATGTAAGGTGGATTTTTAGTTGATTATGGTTTCTGTACTATCTTATTTGCTTCTTTTCAAGGACCTTGTAATAATTTAAGACAAATACTATCTAGAGACAAGCTAGTATTAAATTTAATAGGAATAAACTTATTTTTCACTTTTTATTAGAACTGCAAAATTTGCTAACCATTACATAAACTTTAGCACTTTAGATTACATTGAAGGACTTTAAAATGAAGAAATAAAAATTATCACAATGCCACCAAAAAAAATCCCTAGCAGACTGGGATGCCGGGGTTCAAACCCAGGTTGACCCGTGCATGGCAAATGTCATAACCTTGTGCTATTGCTCTGGCCCCATATTAACAAGTTTTAGTCAAATTTTGGAGGGGGACAAACTGCTGTGCTCAGAGCTTGCTCATGCAAGGCTTAACAATCACTCATAGAACCAACTTGAGATATAGAACCATATGAGGTGCCAGGGATCATGCAGGTCAGTCAAGTGCAAGGAAAACACATGTTGTACTCTTTCTCTGGACCTTAGATCAACTTTTTATTTTAAACTGTGATTCAGGGTAGGAGAGAGAGCACATCAGTAAGGCATTTGGCCAACCCGGGAATGACCCATGTCCGATTGTTCCCCCACCCACCCAGCCTGCTAGGAGTGATTTCTGAGCTCAGGGCCAGGAATAACCCAAGCACTGCCAGGTGTGGCCCAAAAAACAAAAATGAATAAATAATAATTAATAAATAAATAAAACCGTGGTTCCCAAATCTTGGTTTAAAATTAAAAAGTTCACAGTAGGGGGCCAAAGAAATAGCATGTCGGTAAGGCATTTGTCTTGCACGAGGTCAACACAGGTCGGACCCCAGTTCAAATCCCAGCATTCCATATGGTCCCCCCACCCACCCTCCAGTCTGTCAGGAGCGACTTCTGAGCAGGGAGCCAGGAGTAAGCCCTGAGTGCCGCCAGGTGTGACCCAAAAACAAAAACAAAAAAGCTCATAGTGAACACATTAGCTTCAAATCTCATAAATTCTAGTTATTTTCTTCTTAAAAGAAAAGCATAAAACAAGACCACTTTCAAAGTAGTACAATTTCAGGATATGCTTATAAAAAGGGGAAACTTAACCTTTCTTGTGGCTGAAGTTGGCAGACAATGCTTCTGTTACACGACTGACCCAAGTGTCATAGGACTGTGCCCTGACTTTCACACCATACAGCAGAGAAGGAAGGTCTTCTAACGGGTAACGATATCTTTAAAAACAAAAACAAAAACAAGCCCACAAAGACATAGCTTCAAAAATTAACTTCAAAAATTAACAACTTGAAAATAAGTCAAAACTTTAAGGGAATTTGGGTGTCTGGTTCAGTAGAACATGCTTTATATCTTTAAGGTCATTCAAACCTCAAATGTCCCACCCAAAAATATGTAGCACTATTATCATAAGAAAAGTACAATGGCTAAGACAATGGGTCATTGAATCAAATAAAGAAGGATCAAAGAAACCCACAAAAGGTACAAAAACTATAAATTCAGCTATCAGATTCAGGGAAGGAATGAGAAAGAATTCAAACACTTGGGTTCTTACCCCTCCCCCCCCCAAAAAAAAACACTTGGTTTTAAAATAGTGGAAGTAGTTTTATAAGAAACTTCTGGATACCTAAGACATTTCTTCTGCATAGGGCAGGGGCACAGATCTGTTGGGTGATAGAGACAAACAAGTCGTTCTGGATTACAGGAGCACGTGAGAGCAGAGAGAAAACATGTGGTTCTGCATGCTGAACACTGTCGTTCATCATCAGGAACAAGTTCAAACACTTCTTCTTCTGACATCAGAACACCCTGAAATAAAAGTGACATCTTTCTAATTTTTCAAGCATCAAAGAACTTGTCATTAGCTTTTTTCTCTGATTTAAGACATAAATAGGAGAGTAAAAATTGTATACAGAGTACCTTTTCTGGGGGCCTGGGAGATAGCATGGAGGTAAGGCGTTTGCCTTTCATGAAAAAGGTCATAGGTTCGAATCCCGGTGCCCCATATGGTCCCCCGTAACTGCCAGGAGCAATTTCTGAGCATGGAGCCAGGAGTAACCCCTGAACACTGCCGGGTGTGACCCAAAAACCAAAAAAAAAAAAGAAATTCAGAGTACCTTTTCTTTTTTTTGTTTTGTTTTGTTTTGTTTTGGGGCCATAACCGGTGATGTTCAGGGATTACTCCTGGCTATGCACTCAGAAATCACTCCTGGCTTGGAGGATCATATGGGATCAAATCACAATCCGTCCTGGGTCAGCCATATTCATGTCAAATGCCCTACCACTACGCTACAGCTCTGGCCCCAGAGTATATCATTTTTGAAATAATCACTAGCAAACTGTTCTGAATGGGAATAGGCCAAACCAAGAATGTAAACTTGACTAATAAAAATACTTTCTAGGGGCCCGGGAGATAGCATGGAGGTAAGGCATTTGCCTTTCATGCAAAAGGTCATCAGTTCGAATCCTGGTGCCCCACATGGTTCCCCGTGTCTGCCAGGAGCAATTTCTAAGCATGGAGCCAGGAGTAACCCCTGAGCACTGCCGGGTGTGACCCAAAAAACAAAAAACAAAAAACAAAACAAAAAAAAAACTACTTTCTAAATGTAATGATTTGATTATTACAAAGTTCAAATAGACTCTTTTTTGGGGGGGGTTTTGGGTCATACCCAGTGGCACTCAAGGATTACTCCTGATTTTGCGCACAGAAATAGCCCCTGGCAAGCACAGGGGACCATATGGAATTGCCAGGACTCAAACCACTGTCTGTCCTGTAGTGGCAGCGTACAAGGCAAATGCCCTACTGCTGTGCTATCTCTCTGGCCCAAAAAGCCATTTTTGATAGAAGATATGTTGCAATTAGAAGGTCAAGATAAAATCTACTTGAGCAAACATCAAATAATCAGCGCAGAATATGAGTCTAAGAAAAAATAAGTTTTTTTAAAAAATTCTTTCTTTGGTTTTTGGCAGAACCTGGTGCTCAAGGTCTACTCTTTTTTTTTTTTCCAAGGTCTACTCTCAGCTATGTGCTCAGGGGTTCATGCATCCAAAAAAATGTGCTTGGCAAAATGAGCACTCTCTCTGGTCAGAAAATAAAATTTTAGAATGCACGAAATCTCCCTTTACAGTTTCTACTTACTTGATCAAGGTACGTATTTAGACATATAAATTTGAGAGTGGGAACCTGATAAATGGCAAACATAATTCAGTTCTTTCAACATACATTTTGGTTTTGATAAAGGTTTAATCAAAATGTTCTGTTTTCACTGAGGTCCAGGTGATACGTACAACAGGTAGGGTGTTTACCATGCATGAAGCTGACCTGGGTTCAATCCCAAACAGCCAGTATGGTTCCCCAAGAACTGCCTGAGTAATTCCTGAGTCAGGAATAAGCTCTGAACACTACACTCAGGTGTGGCCCAATAAAACAAAAAACAACGTCTCTTGACAACACTTAGCTATCTCTTTTCTTATATTAGCATAAAATGTTTCTTTAAAAACTTTTCTTCAAACTTGTTTCCAGGCACAGCGGGTAGGGTGTTTGCCTTACATGTGGCAGATCCAGGTCCAATCCCCAGTATCCATTAAGGTCCCTTCAGCCTGCAAGGAGTAATTTCTGAGCATAGAGCCAAGAGTAACCACTGAACGGTACCAAGTGTGGCCCAAAAACAGAAAACAAAACCAAAAACGAGCAAAACTACTGGTTCCAAAACACATTGTAGGCAACTCAGTGACCGAGCACATACATTGCAGGTCACTGCAGGCCTGAGACTATGTGTTCAAC
>PVKC010030469.1:0-14805 GCA_004027635.1 Crocidura indochinensis | reverse complement strand
CTGGGTGTGGTCAAAAAAATCTCAGTATGATGGTAGTGGTCAGAATAATGACCAGAGTCAAGAATATGCGGACCTGACCAAACCTGCCTGTAAGCAGGCAGATTCATTTCTACCACAACATGTGGTAGAAACAGAAAGATTCATTTCTACCACAACATGTAAGCTGGCCATTTTCTATGGATTCACACAAAATAGCTTGTCAATCTGTTTTTAATTAGTCAGATCTGCATCCTTCCTCTAACAGAAATACAATATTCTATACAATTTAATAAACGCATAAAGGCTTCTGGGACATTTCAAGAGTCAGCCTGTGAGCCCTTGCATTTTATCTTCTGCTGCATCATTGTTAGTGATGCTCAGAGTGTCTTATTTCTATGGGTCACTTTACAGCAGACTAGCTAGATGTGAGGATTCATTGCAGACGTCGTGATCTTCTTTCTGTCCCTCGGTACAGATGGCACCTTTCTCATCCATGATCCTGCCGAGATCTAAGGCTGGTGTATCTCTGTTCTCCTCTCCTAATTATCTTCCATCCCTCTCTCACCCAGCACCAGCTACAGCTGCTCTTTGTTCTTCCGTTCTCTGACTTTTATTCTCAAAGACAAATATCAATACTGCTCACAGGATTCCAGATGTTTAGAATCAAATGTCACATTAAGAATTCTTTCTGAATGTGTTATCTATTTTTTAAATTATTTCTTTAATTTACACTAACTTTTCACATCTAAAAAATACATGTACATTTACTTTATGAGATGGTACCCTTTGATGCTCCTTTGATGATCTTTTTTAATGCTTTCAGGTACTGCCAGCTCATATCTAATTCTAATGTTACATACAGAGTTGACTTTTACTTTGTCCCCTCTTCATTACAATCATTCATATTTAATGTTATATACCCTAGACCAGGGGTCTCATACTTAATTTACCTGCAGGCCGCAGGAGGCAAAGTCGGGGTGATCCTTAAGTGCAAAATCAGTAGTAAGCCTTGAACATTGGGGGGTATGACCCAAACAACTAAAACAAAACAAAACAAACAAAAAAAGATTCCTCTAGGGCAGGGCCACAAAATGTTGTACGGAGGGCTGTTTGTGGCCCACGAGCTGCAAGTTTGAGACCCCTTAAGCCTAGACGCCTTGACTGTAAGAAAATCTTTGATACTGGAGAATGTACAAATTAATCTCATATTTAACTATCCAGCAACTTGTTATTATTTATCATCATTGACTTTGGCTGTGTCCCATGCCATTTTGTTTAGGTTATTTCATATGAGTGTCTTATATTTCCATATGAGTGTCCAATATTTCCAATTATGGAAAGAGTAGATAAAGGTATACCCCATGGACAAGACAACCTGACATAGAAAATATACCAACCTCACATAGAAAATATACACGTACCCTTTAGCATGAGCATGATTCATGGAAACTTTTCCTCAATTTAGCACAAATATAAATGCAGATGTGGGAAACAGGGAATCAGGGTATGTTTGTGTGTGTTTAAAGTCAAGACTTTGAGTCTTTAGAAGCACAATCAATTATATCAATGCTCAGTGATCTAAAAATGACATTCAAGCAAAGAATCAATAAACTTGAAGAGGGCTAGATGGGAACCATGAAAGAAATCATCCAAATAGAAGTAAGGGAACTTAAGAAGGCTATAGTAAGTAAGCCTTAGACGCCACAGGATAAAGCTGAAAAGAAATGGTAAACTCAAGAATTCCCTAAACAAAGCCTGCAAGAAAGAAGTAGAAGAAAAGAACCTCTGGGTCAGACCACTCACCAGGGACAAACTTGCACTCCCAAAGCTGTTAGTATCTGTGTCTGTATCTACCCTACCCCAGCCTAGAAATTCCTGCCTGCTGTCTTTAACCTTAAAACCTTCCAATCAAATGTACTGAAACAGAAATCAATGATACAGAAGACAATAAAACAATACAGAGTCAACAAAACAAGGAGTAAATCTTTTACGTGTAAACAAGATTGACAGATTGACCCTTAGCTAGATTCACCTATCAGGGGTCTCAAACTCAATTTACCTGGGGGCCGCAGGAGGCAAAGTCGGGGTGATCCTTGAGTGCAAAGTCAGTAGTAAGCCTTGAACATTGGGGAGTGTGACCCAAACAACTAAAACAAAACAAAACAAAAAGATTCCTCTAGGGCAGGGACACAAAATGTTGTACGGAGGGCCAGAAACGGCCTGCAGGCCACGAGTTTCAGACCCCTGGAGAGAGACAGAGAGAGAAACAAATAATGTCATAGTTGACAGGGACGAAATTATGACACCTTGGAAAAACAAAAGACATAAGAGTTATTTTGAACAACTTTATGCCATCAAGTTTGAAATAAAAAAAAATTGATTAATAGAGGTTTGAGCCATAGCACAGTGGGAAGGGCATTTGCCTCTAATGTGACCAACCTGGTTCTATCTTTGGCATCTCATGTGGTCCCCCAAGCCCACCAGGAGTGATTTCTGAGTGCAGAGCATGGAGTAACCCCTGAGCATTGCCAGATGTGGCCCAAAAATACCCCCCAAAATTGATGAATTACTTTTATCATGAGTTCTCAAGATTGAACCAAAAGAAAATACAAAATTTAAAGAAACCAATTTTTTATAGTAGTTTGGATGAAATTTGTGAGGAAATTGCTTTGATTTCTTTAATGTAACCACAAGTAAAAACTGCAGTTAGTTTTCAAGATTGTAATTGATAGTTTGGGATGTAGTTTTGAAGTATAAAGGAAACTTCAGTTTTTAATAACTTGTCAAATGGTTTGAAGTTCCACGATTCATCATAATCCCTAGACCTGTTATAAGGAAATAAAATTAATTTTTACTCCCTTTTGTTTCTCTGCTTAGCTCACTGAAGTATGCCACCTGAGGCATAACTGTTGCATTTGGATAAACACATGTAAAACGTAAGCTGGAACTATGCCTCAAAACTCCCATAAAAGTCAATTCAAAATGGATCAAAACTTTGAGATCATTAAACATTTAGTAAAATGACCAGGACCCAGGTGTCCAACAACAGTTAGGAGGATAATAAAAGTATGAGATAAATACACAATAGAATACTATGCGCCTCCAGGAAGAAGGAAATAGTTCACTGTAACTCGAATGGAACTGGAAGATAACATATTGAGTGAAGTTCTTAGAGAAAGCTCAAGGAACAGAGATTGTTCAAGATGGGTGGAAGAGAAAGTTTATTTGCATGGACCAAGAGTAAGGAAACCTTGCCAACATTCGATCATCAACAAAGAGTTTATTCCTTTTTAAGGTTTCCAAATGGGGAAGCTAGCAAGCAAACGAACAGGCAACCAGCTCACATAAACTAAACTGCAGGCAAGGCTGATGTAGCTTTGAAGAAAAAAGGGCTTAGCACTGAACTGATTTTTTGCTCCAGCTGCTCCACTCTGGTGATTCAGGCCTTTCTTGCTCTCAGAATTCTTCATCACCTTCCTTCACTGCCCACTATGCCCATACATCTCTGCCAGTTTCCCTCCTATTTCCAGAGTACCACCAATTTCCTTCACCAAGTAAGACAGAAGGACAAACACTAGATGTTCTCACTGTTTGGTATATAGAATAACAGGACAAGAGTATGAAAGAGATTATTGAAGGCAGGAAGATAAAAGGGCCCAGTTTATGTTATTTGGGGATGGAGAAAACAGACTGTGAATTCTGAACCAGCCTGAAGATATGGAGGCCTTGGACACGAAAGGCTCATCTCAGGAGTTTAAAAGTCACTGAGATGTAGAATTTCAGCCCTAGTGCAGAAGCTTCCTGAGAGGACATGGGCCTGGATCCCAGAAAAGAAAAGCCCCAGCCCTTCACCAAGGTCCAGTGGAGAAGATCACAGGCAGAGTACCTACCCAAGTTCCTGGGTAATCACCTATGCAATGCACTGGGCAAAGGGATACTTCGGGAGAGGTGTAGATAAAGACAACTTGAACAAAGAAAACACTCAGGTAGTAGCAGAACACATGTGTTACCCCAGTAAATGTGTCACCCAGGTACATGCAAGGGTAGGGTGCAAAAAAGTGGTGTGTGGGTAAGTTCTAAGGTGTGGTGTAGGGGTGAAGTATAGGGGTGTAATGTAGGGGTGAGGTATAGGGTGTGATGTAGAGGTGTGGTGTAGGGGTGAAGTATAGGTATTTGGTTGTAGGGGTGAAGTATGGGGTTAAGATATAGGGGTGTGAGGGGTCCGGGAGATAGCATGGAGGTAAGGCGTTTGCCTTTCATGCAAAAGATCATCGGTTCGAATCCCAGTGCCCCATATGGTCCCCTGTGCCTGCCAGGAGCAATTTCTGAGCATGGAGCCAGGAGTAACCCCTGAGTGCTGCCGGGTGTGACCCAAAAAAAAAAAAAAAAGATATAGGGGTGTGGTGTCTGCACATAGCTAAGCCACAGACCCAACAGTACTGTACACAACTACCAAATTTCACAAAGTGCATGTGACATTGAGAAGGACATTGAGACATTGAGACATTGGAAGGTGACACTGGTGGTGGGATTGGTGTGGGAACATGAACTTTCGAAACTCCACTGTGAGTGAGTTAACATAGTAAGTCATGGTACCACCAAAAATAAACTTCCTGAAAGCTGGATCAATGTGCCAGGGCCCGCTTCAATAATAAAGAAAATAAAGTTCACAAGCGAATGAGTTGGGTGAGCTCACTGGGGAAGGAATTGTGCCATGTTTCCCCGCGATGCCAAAGACAGATGATCAATAAATCTTTATTTATGAATAGACTAGTCAACCGAGAGCACAGAGTCCTTCAGTGACCACAACCCTGCAGCAATGCCAGCAGAATTTAACCACAATGAAATGTTTCATTCTGATGTGGGAAAAGTTCAACCTTTCTCTATTAGAAACTTAGCTTATATGCTTCCAGCTGAGAGTGTTTCTGCTTGGATAATAACTTCTCTGCTGGCCTTTTCCTCCTTTATCTAGATCTTCTGGTAGGTATTTACTATCTACCTTAAAGCAGACATAGGCATTGCTACACTGCAGGACTTACAGCATGCTCTGTCATGGAACGAGATTTTGGCCTGAATAAAGCACAGCATGACATTCACCATCATCTAATTAAATGCAGTGCCGGGGGAAATATGTCACTGGGAAGGTGAAACACACATGTTCCGTACTTTTCCTTCCCATGCAAGGAGCAGCAAACACACGGCATAGAAAGAAAGGCATTTCAGCAGTTTGTCAGCAAGACAGCAAACAAAGAGAGGTGGGAGGGGAGAACAGAAAACAGGAAAAAGAAATAAAAGGAGAAAAAAGAAGATGCAATAATCAGTGATACTTCCATTTATTTTTCCTTCTTAAATTAAAACTGTAGAGACTTTTTTCATCCTGATGCATTTGGGGGAATTGAAGAGCAAATTTTCTTGGAAAATGGGGAATAGAAGCCTAATCTTACTACAACTGCTAACCAGTTTCTCAAAGAATGCATATCAAGAACCCCCAAATAGTGCGAAGTTATTTTGTTTCCTCCAGTCTACATCTCACAAAGTAGATAGACACAACGCTGAGATAATGCACAGAACACAACAACATGCACAAGTAATACCATCTGGGAACTGTGACCAAGGGGACTTGAGTAAGAAGAATCCTTGTTTTACAAAGAAGATCTGTTAACGGCTGTCTCACCTACCCACGTCCCTGCCAAGAAAGGAAAGTCCTTTTCTTTTTTTTCTTTTTTTTTTTTGGTTTTTGGGCCACACCCAGTGACGCTCGGGGTTACTCCTGGCTATTCGCTCAGAAGTCGCTCCTGGCAGGCACGGGGGACCATATGGGGAACCGGGGGATCGCACAAGGCAAGGCAGGCACCTTACCTTTAGCGCCACCACCCGGCCCCCTGAAAGTCCTTTTCAATTTTATTGCAAGGGGCGTGTACTTTTCATGACTGAAACCCAACTACAAACATGTTTGTAATCATGAATTCTAAATAAAGATATTATTTTTTATAAAAGATAGATGAACATTTTGAAGCTAATGTCACAAAATTCCTGCCATAAAAGATAAATTTATGATTTATCTAAGTAAATCTTCCTAGGCTAATCTCAGCTAGCTACTTGTCTAAAATGTTCTGATATAAGCAATTGATGGATAAACTTGTAAATGTTAGTAAATGGTTATAAAGATACAGGATGAAGAAGTAATTGCTTATTTTATGCAATTGCTTCAAAAAGTGCTTAAATAGTAATGAAAGAAGTGTAAGTTTTGTACGATTGGCAAAAATTATTTTGGGTTTCAGAGATGTTAAATTGGGGAAGAGTAGGGATTAACAAGAAAAGAACACAGTATAGATGGTCCATATCAGCCAAAGATAAATAGGAACAGAATCATAAGTAAAATTACAAACATCAAATGAACATAGAAAAATGAACTGCCAATGCACGGAGCACTCACATTAGTGGACCAAGCTTAACATGGTCTTGGAGAAAGACAAAAACAGGACTTACTTTTAAGCAACTCTGGTTGCTTAAACTCTGCCAGAAGCTGAGGGGATCCTTGACTCCCTATCTGTTTATGAGGGTAAGACATGTGTATCCTCTGTCCTCCATCAGAGACGGGAAATACTGGATGAGGGAATGTAATATTTGGAAGTGGGGGTTGCCAAGATTACCCTTAGATCCAGACAGAGTCGAGGGAGAAGGGCAGAGAAAGTGAGAAATCAAGTAAAAAGAAGAGATAAACAGAAAGTGCCAGAGAGCAGGGTTGAAGGAGACCTGAGCACATCAGTGGTTTAAAAAAGAAATAGAGCAACTGGGAACTGGTGTTGGAGCGAGAATACGGTGGAGTGGGGGTTTGCCTTGCATACAGCTGACTGGAGTTTGATCCCCAACAACTCTTATTTTTGCCCTAAGCTGCCAGGGGCAATGTCTGTGCACAGAGCCAGGAGTAACCTCTGAGTGCAGCCAGGTGTGCCCCCCCAAACAAAAAAAAAAGAAAAGAAAAGAAAAAGTAGTACAGCTTATTATCCAGACCAGACCGCAGAGTCAACAAAGCTCCATTCTCCAACAGCTGGTCAAGTGCAGGCTGAATATGGGGTAAGAGAGTGGGGAGCTGATGAAGAGAAAGAGACATTGGCCCCAGAACAGAGGAAACCTGAAACCCAACAAGGGATGACTTTGTAGATTAGAGTATAAAGTGCTTTAAGTTTCACTGGAAAAGCACAGCCCAAAATTACCAACTTATCCAAAGTAATTTACACATACAAAGAATTATAAAAATTCGCATGACATTTTGGGGGGAATTGTGTATATTTTGTTTCTATTGGGCCACACCTGGTAGTGCTCAGGAGTCACTCCTGGCTCTGTGTTCAAAAATTACTCCTGACAGACTTGGAAGACATATGGGATCCCAGGAATAGAACCCAGGTCATCGTTGAGCAAGGCAAACACCTTCACTGCTGTGCTATGGCTCTGGCCCTCATAGTGGGTTTGGGTTATTTTAGGATATAGAAAAAAATACTTTAAAAGTTCAGATGGAATCATAAAGCTTACAGAATGGCCAAAGCCATCATGAAAACAAAGACAGATGTGACATTTCTAAATATTATATGATAAAACTATATCACAATTGCTTGGTAGCAGGATAAAAATAAATTCTCAGATATGGAATAGGATTAAAAGCCGAGAGCTAGCTCCTGGGGTGTACTGACAGTTCATTTGTGACAAAGGGGCTCATTACATGAAGTGGGACACAGAGAGTCTCTTCAACAAATGATGTTGGAAAACTGAATAGCTACATACAGACTAATTACATTATATACTTACTTCACATTAGTCACAAACATTAATACAAAAAGCACTAAAAGCCTAGATAAAAAGAAAACATGTTTCCCTCAAATACACTGAGAAAAACAGGGGTGTGACTGCACAGGATTTTGACCTAAGAGGAGTCCAGTGATATGATCCCACTGGCAAAGATAACAAAAGCAGAAGCGAATAAATGGGAAGAAATTGATTAAAAAGCTTCTGCACTGTCAAAGAAATTGACACCCCACTGATGGAATGGAAACATGTACACTTTACATTACACAAAGGAATAATATCCAAGAGACATAAATACACCCTGCTCAACAGCAACAACAAAAAATCCTGATCAAAAACTAGGGAGAGAAAGCTGGAGTGAAAATAGAGCAGAAAGGGTATTTGTCTTGCGCTCAGCCAACCTGGGTTCAATCACATGCATCCTATTTGGTTCCTTGAGACTGCTAGGGATAATTACTGAGCATAGAGCCAATGAACACCACCAGGTGAGGCCTAAAAACAAAAAAACCTAGAGAGAAAAGATGAATAAAGTTCTTCTGTGAAGCCAGATACATATCCAATAGGCAAATGAAAATGTTCATCAGCACTCATTATCAGAGAAGTGAAAATGACAATGACAATGAGCCTCATATTATGGGGCTAGGTGATCTATAACAAAATGAGGGAGAATGACCTAGCTCAGGAAGTTCAAAAGCAATCAGTGCTACTGAGGATGAGGTGAAGAAGGAAATCTCATTGACTACTAGGCTACCTACCTGTTGCTGAATTGAACCACTTTGACAAACACTTTGGAGACTTCCTAAAACAATTAAGAGTAGAATTTCATATGACCCTTTGACTCTACTCTTGGGTATATATGCTAAAAACACAAAAATGTTTATGGGAATGGACACATGTACACATGTACATCTGTGTTCATCACTACATTACCTACAATAGCCAAGCTCTGGAGATAGCATTAGTGACCATCTGCAAAGGAATCAAGAAATTGTGAAGAAAGAAGAAGAAGAAGAAGAAGAAGAAGAAGAAGAAGAAGAAGAAGAAGAAGAAGAAGAAGAAGAAGAAGAGGAGGAGGAGGAGGAAGAGGAGGAGGAAGAGGAAGAAGAAGAGGACAAAGAGGAAGAAGAAGAAGAAGAGAAGAAGAAGAAGAAGAGGACGAAGAGGAAGAAGAAGAAGAAGAGAAGAAAAGAAGAAGAAGAAGAAGAAGAAGAAGAAGAAGAAGAAGAGAAGAAGAAGAAGAAGAAGAGAAGAAGGAGGAGGAAGAGGAAGAGGAGGAGGAAGGGAAGGAGGAGGAGGAGAAGGAGAATATATCTGTCACAAAGGCAAGCAAGGGAGAGGGCAGGAGGGAGGCAGGACATTGGTGGGACATTGGTGGCTGGAAATGTACACTGGCAAAAGGTGTTGACTATATGACTACAACTCAATAATGAACAGCTTTGTAAGTGTATATACAGTGATTCAATTAAGGAAGATTTTTATAAGTTAAAAAAAAAGAAACTGGAGCCAGAGAGATAGCATGGAGGTAAGGCATTTGCCTTGCATGCAGAAGGACAGTAGTTTGAAACCCGACATCCCATGTGGTCCCCTGAGCCTGCCAGGAGCAATTTCTGAGCGTGGAGCCAGGAGGAACTCCTGAGCGCTGCAGGATGTGACCTAAAAACCAAAATAAATAAATAAATAAATAAATAAACTGTGTAATTCACTGACCTGAAAACACTGCCAGTGTATTCCAAGATTGGCTATGCTGCTTCTGAAAAGTGGCAACAACTACCCTAGGGTAGAGGTATCCATGCTCCCTCCATGGGAGCCACTGCAAGTCCAGACTCCCCCTTGATCAGCATGTGCTAGAAACCAAGACCACTAATAAATAGCCCAATAGCATACGTGTGGGAGACTGCAAAGGCACCAAGTCCCACTGTTGAACTCCCTGGGAGAAACTCCTAGGACTTATGGGGTCCCGAATTCAGCATCCTTTTTTGCCCTCCCTGAGAAAAGCTGAGAACATTCAGATCCCATGTAAAGAGGTGACTGGATGAGTGTATTCTGTAGGGTTGACTCTAAAGATCTCTAAATCACAGAGACAACACTTGCTTGGCTGATGGCCCAGTTCCTGAGGGATGCAACAAGCTGTTGCATGTCTGACCCAGCGAGAAGAAGCTAACAGGGAACTTCAGCTCAATAGGCCTCGAATTAACCTTGCTCTCACCCGAGTTTGTCAATTGACCAAAGGACTTTGAATAAACATCTTGATGGATTCTAACTCTGCTTCCTTTGTTTTGCATACTCATGTCACAATATGAGTGGCAAGGGGACACCCAACAGCTAATAACAGTCTATTAGAGCCTGGGCAAATATTTGAAAGCCTTGGAAGCCAGGCAGACCCTCAAAGAAATAACAGCTGTACACTGAAGGTTGTCATCAGGAAGCAGAAACTGAGATAATTAAGGGGAACCGCTGAGCAGATACTGTGGTTAGGAAGACCGCCTTGCATTCTTGTTCAATTACAGAACTTATAGCCCAGCCAGAGAACATTCACATTAAGCCTGAGTACTCTGAAGGAGAGGAATAATGTGCATTGCAACATTATTTTCAAACAGAAATGAATGGTTTCAAACAGAAACGGATGGTTTCTTAAACAGAAAATGACTTAAATCTAGATCCAGTGCAATGGAGCATAGCTAGAGGTTTACATGAGGCTTCCAAACTCTTAGGAAGAGCTGCCTTAACAATATAAGGAAGGATGCTCTAGCTTCCTTGGGAAGGAACCACACAGGACTAAAGACTAGCACAGTGATCTGTGCACAGCTGATGAACCTAGCAGGAACCCAAGGCCTCCTCTCTGGCATCACTGGTTCAGTATCAAGGAGCCCATGCAGGGGAAGCCTTGTCATTAGGCTTCACACAGCTTCCTAAGTGCTCAGGGCACCAAGATTCATTAGTTCTAATTGACAACTTCACTGGGTAGATAGAAGTATTCCCTGTTTTCATGGAGAGAGCCAGAGTGTCTAAAGTGGCACTTAAGAAAATAATCCCTCAAGTTGTTTTACCCAGGTCACTCCAAAGCAAGGATGGTACCTCTTTCCCTCGCACAGTCAGCCGAAGATGTACATCCTGCTTTGAAAATTCACTTTTGACTTCCCACAGCCTGCCAATACCAGTCATCAGGGAAAGTGGAGACTTTAATCAAATCCTAAATAATAGGTTGAGAAAATTGTGGTCAAGAAACTGCATATTTATGGGATTGAAATGATAGCATAGTGGGGGAGATTGCAAAAGCCAAGCTGGGTTCTATCCCTGACATCCCCTATTGGCCCCCAACCCTGCCTTGAGTAATTTCAGAGCACAGAGCTAGGAGAAACCCCTCAGAATCACTGGGTGTGACCCAAAAAGCAAACAAACAAGAAAAAGCAACTGAAGACTTGGCTCACACTCTTTGATACAGAGAGCCCCTAACTAAGGTTGACCTTTAGCTCCCTCCAGGAGCTACACTGGGGGGACCTTCAAGAGTGACAGGCCCTGCCCTGTGCTCTTACTCTAGAATTAATTTAGTATGTTATAAGTGCCAACAGTGTCGCAGTTGTTCCTAGAATGGGAATATATTGCTTAATTGCACCCAAATAAATAAATAAATAAATAACTGCACCCAATCAAAATTTAGCCTAGGTAGTTTGTGTCTTATTAAAAACCTGGAAAATGAAACTATAGCCCAAATGGAAGGAATGTGGTTTAGTTAATATTCAGCATCTCACTGCTGTAAAACTAGGTGGGATTTCTAGTCAAGATGATCTGTCCAAGATGACATCAGCTCCCTTGAAGTCACCTCAGGACTAGGCTCTGTCAGAGCAAAACAGACTATTGCTGTGAGCCCATGGAGAACTCAAAACTAAACCCAACCCTAGAAAGTTCAGTTATTTGTCTGTTAACTTTTGAACTTGTCTTCATAGGTGGTCAGTAAAAGCAGAATCTAGCACTTTCTTTTACAACAGTCTCATCCATATGCAAAAGAAACAAAAGCCTATGAAGAAGAATTATATTTTCTCTTCCAGGGCTAATGTTTGCAAAGTTGCCTCATTATCTGATGTCTCTTTTATACAGACAGCTCTGAAGTCCAATCAACCACTGTCTATGCCCATTAGTATGAAGTTACTCCTACATAAGTAGGATCTATGCCTTTTTGTGAACATGAAGAAATCATAGAAGACAGACCTTCACTTATGTGAACCTAAAAGATTTAAGGGAGTAAATTCTCTAGGGAGGAATATTGAAAATGGGGGCTGGTAATGAACTTTTGGAAAATAATATAACTTTAAAAAAATTGCTAGTTCTATGATAGTTGAAAATGATCACTCTGGACCAGAAACAGGTGCCATATTTTTAGGCACAAGAGAGCCACTGTAAAGGGCTTCTGTCTTGCTCCCTGCCTGCTTTTCTGAGTAAGGCAGCCAAGAACATGACAGTGAACATAATATCTTTAGGGC
Organism: Crocidura indochinensis; assembly: GCA_004027635.1. Taxonomy (NCBI): domain Eukaryota; kingdom Metazoa; phylum Chordata; class Mammalia; order Eulipotyphla; family Soricidae; genus Crocidura; species Crocidura indochinensis. The sequence continues at coordinate 2,545 of PVKC010030469.1, read as the reverse complement.
CCAACAGCCGGTAAGCTGTCCCTGCCCAATATGGCTTTACTTCACGGCCACGTACATCTTCTAATCCATGAACCCTACAACAACACATAGTAAAAACCACACTACAAGTGTGGCAATGGGAAAACAATACAGGATAACCCCATGTATAGAGAATGAAGATGGAAGTAATCTGATGATTCAAAAAGTACCAAGCAACTAGGTATTTTCAGATAAGGTATTTAGAGAAGAATTATGGAGGATGTTTATGGAGCTCAAAGAAAGCATAGATCAAGTTGAATGGAACACAAATAAGAATCAAGAGGATATGAAGACAGAAATCAGAAAACTCCAAACTGAAATAACAGGTCTGGAAAACTTGGTAGAAGAAATAAAAACCTCAACAGAGAGCCTTTCCAACAGAGTAACAGCAGCTGAGGATAGAACCAGTGAGCTGAAAGATGAGATGCAGAACATCTCCATAAATTCACAAGAAATTGGAAAAGAACCTTAAAGCAACTGATCAGACAATGGATAAACTACTCAAAGAATGTGAACATATGAAAATAGAAGTCTTTGAAATAAACTCAACAGAAACAGTATAGGAATCATTGAAGTCCCAGAAACCCAGAAAGATAATAATAATGATAATAATAATAATAATAATAATAATAATAATAATAATAATAATAATAGGAGTTGGAGGAAGAGTGAGAAGAGGAAGAGGTGGAAGAAAAAGGGGAAGAAGGAAAGAAAAAAGAATAGAAAAGAAAAAGGAGGAGAGGGATGTGGTTCAATTTATAGAGCAGATGACCTGTAAGTGTCAATGCCTAGATTTAATCCCAGATGATCTTGTGTTCATGCTCTAAAATTCTCACAAGTTGTATGAATTTGTGTATATCTGTATGTGTGTATATGTGATATACTTATGCATTCTCACATCTAATAAATTAACTGTAAAAAAAAGCTGAATCTAACATTCTGCTGCCAACAAGAAACACATCTAAATAGAATAAATATAGACTAAATATCAAAGGCTAAAGGTCAATCATCCAAGCAAACAACTCCCTAAAAAATACTGGAGTGGCCATATTTTATCTTTTGGAGCACAGAGACTCAAGGTGCTTTTTTTATTGCAATTTGAGTTTAGGTTTCCATCAGACTGTGGGGAGTCAACACAGCTTAGAGTGAGTTTAGTCCAGGTAATAAAGTTGACAGCAGAAAGGGAAGGGCACAAAGAAGTGGGCTGAGGTGGAGAAAGAGGTATCCTGTCCTGTGATATGAAACTTGTGGATCCTGCCTAAATCAGAGTAAATTTTCAGGCTAGTGGCATAAATCTGCCAAAGCCAGTCTAGTATCCTGGCATTCTTCTGGCAGAAGACCAGGTATCCTGTCCCAACACCTACCAACATGGCCAGAGTAGGTAGGCATTGTAGGTCATGAAGGTGAGCATGAGTACATAGCTCAGCACCACCTGGAGCATATTCAGTGCTGTCTGAGCAAATTGAAGCCATCTCAGCACCTGAGGCTGTGGAGAGATATTGGCCTTGTCTGTGAGTTTCTCCCGGACCACCTTGAGCTCTTCATAGCAGAAAGCCAGGCAGAAAGTCACCAGTGAAGAAGCGAGCAGCATGCTGACTCTGCATTGGATCACCAAGTCTAGAAACAGCAGCTCTTCATTCTTATAAAAAAAAAAAATAGAAGGTGGTGTGCATCAATATGTTCTCCATATGTCTATAACTGTGTGAGTGCAAGGATGGGGGACTTGTGAAGCCATGAGACAGCATACTGTTGGAGGTTTCTGGAGTAAATGAGATCGCAGTCATGTCTTCTTTGTGGTGAAGATGACACATGGTGCCAGCAAAAGGTTGTTTCTAGTAGCCAGGCAGGCAGGCTCGCAACAATTCCAGTATGGAACAGGCACCTCCTCCAAGGGCCTTGAAAAGTCTGGCCATATTAATATCAGAGGACACAAACTTTAGACTTAAAAAAGTCATAAGGGACAAAGATGGACATTTCATAATAATTAAGGAATATGTACAACAGAGAAAAGTCATACTTCTAAATATATACACACCCAATGAGGAACCAGAAAAATACAATTGTTGACTAATATGAAATAAATCATCAATAGCAACACAATAATAGTGGGGGAGCTCAACACTGCACTGTCAACCCTTGATAGGTTGACCAGGTGAACCCAATAAGAATGTACTAGCTCTGAAAGGAGAAATGGAAGAATGTGGCCTAAAAGTAAAGGGCACTCCAATTCCAGAAAACTGGATAGACATTCTTGTACAATGCACAAGTCACTCTCCAGGATAGACCACATGCTGTCCCATAAAACATACCTCCATAAAATCAATAAGATTGAAATTGTACTAATGACCTCTGCATACCTATGTTCATTGCAACTCTATTTACAATAGCCAGCATCTGGAAACAACCCAGATGCCTGACAACAGATGTGTGGCTAAAGAAGCTGTGGTTTGGGGCCGGGCAGTGGCACTGGAGGTAAGGTGTCTGCCTTGCCTGCGCTAACCTAGGATGGACCGCAGTTCGATCCCCC
>PVKC010030468.1:0-14809 GCA_004027635.1 Crocidura indochinensis | reverse complement strand
TGCCCCTTGCAACATGGGGTGGTTGATTGTTGGGTATGTGGAATTAGCCAAAAAAATAACATGCCTCATCTCATCTACTCTCTTTTTAGTCCGCAAGACATTCACTCTGGGGAGTTTTGTTTTGTTTTGGAGAATACACCTATTAGTGCACAGTCTTTACATAGGGCTTGGTACTTATTTGACACCTCTGGGAAGTCACTTCCAGCTTTGTTAGAGGAGAGAGAGGTATGCAATATTAGGAATCAAACCTGGACTTCCACATGGTGCTCTCATATGCTCTAGTTCTTTGTGCTACTTTCCCAGCTTGCCATAACTTTTTTTTCCCATAACTTATATTTTACTTTAAATGATAAGTTTGAATTTCTCATTTGGTATAATATCAATTTTTATTTACATGACTTTTTTTTTTTACCTGAAAGCATTATTTTAGGGCTAGAATCTCGTGCCTCTTCATAATGATCAATTAATTTTTGACAAGTGAGCAAAGAACTCAACACATCAGATAAAGGTTTGATATCTAGAATATACAAAGGTTAACTCCACAAAAGTTAAAAATCCCATCAAAATAAGGGGAGAGGAAATGAACAAGCACTTCTCTGAGGGAGACCAACGGATGGGCAAAAGACATGAAAAAATGCTCATCATCACTCATTCTTGAGTCTGTTGTCATTGACTTTGGATTTAGTGTTTAGGTATGATCATTTTTTTCCCACTTAATGTTCATGTGAATGTTTGCTCCCGGTACCATCCACTTTTTTTCTCCCTCAATTTTCTGTCACCCAATGTCAACAATTTCTCTCTCATCTCCCTGATATCTTATTCCCTCTCACCCATCCTCCCCATGCCTCCTTCTGGGGCAGGCAATTTACTTCTCTGTCTGTCTTTCTCTCTCTCTCTTTCTCTCTTCTTTGTTGACACTGTGGTTTGTATTACTGTTAATGAATGGGTGCCCTGCACATCCCTTTCATAGTAGATCCTTCTCTACTCTAACTGCACTCTGCTCTCTGTGACAAGCTTCCTACCATGGACTTATCCTCCTAATTTACATCTTTATTTTCTCTGGATATCAACCTCACACTGTTTTTTATTTTCCTTATCTTCTACAGATGAGAGATCATTTTATGTTTATCCTTCCTCTGATTCATTTCACTCAGCATAATAATTTCCATGTTCATCCAAGTATAAGCAAATAATTTTTGTTTTAGATTTCTTTATTCCAATCCCATCTTTTTCACTAAATATTGTTTATGTCCTTATTATCCTTCTGTTGTAAAGGCATCATTTCAAGTCACAGGAACCCAATTCTCTCTCTCTCTTTTCCTTTTTTTTTTTTTTTTTTTTTTTTTTTTTTTTTTTTTTTTTTTTTTTTTTTTTTTTTTTTTGGTTTTTGGGTCACACCCGGCAGTGCTCAGGGGTTACTCCTGGCTCCATGCTCAGAAATTGCTCCTGGCAGGCACGGGAAACCATATGGGGCACCAGGATTCGAACCGATGACCTTTTGCATGAAAGGCAAATGCCTTACCTCCATGCTATCTCCTGGGTCCCCCAATTCTCCATAAGCCTTCCACCTCTAGTCATCAGATGCTTATAAGAAACATTTTTTTGTTTGTTTGTTTGTTTTTGGTGTCACACCCGACAGCACTCAGGGGTTTCTCCTGACTCTGGCTCTAAGCTCAGAAATCGCTCCTGGCAGACTTGGGGGACCACATGGGATGCTGGGATTTGAATCACCATCTTTCTGCATGCAAGGCAAGCGCCTTACCTCCATGCTATCTCTCCAGCCCCAAGACAGCATTTAAAAAAAATTCTTTTGGTTTTGGGTCATACCCAGCGGCACTTGGGGGTTACTCCTGGCTCTGTGCTTAGAAATCACTCCTGGCAGGCTCGGGAGAAGATATGGGATGCCAGGATTCGAACCACCTGGGTCCTGGATCTGCTGAGTGCAAGGCAAACACCCTACTGCGGTGCTATTGCTCCAGCCCTACAAGACAGCATTCTAATTCCCTGGAATTAGTTTCTTTCCATTATAATCTTTTTTTTTTCACTACTAGAATCTTCTTTTATAAGTTAGTTTCTTCATAAGTCTGACATGGAAGATTTTAAGTGTTCTGCTGCAGTATTCTCTTTTTCAGACAGTGGTGACAAATCCAACTCTGTTTTTATAGTTCTTGTATGATGACCATAGTTTTAATCAAAGTAGCACAAATGTGACTCTTGGCCTCTTTCTGTTCAACTGCAACTGTTGATAAGCGTGCATACAAAGTTTTATATTGAGATTTTATTGCTGACAATTCCTTTAAGAGTGTAACTGGACTTTTCTTGCCTGAACAATCAGAATGATTAATCATGATTTCATATTCCAGCCTGTACTGAATGTAATCCAGGTTAGAATCAGTTTTCTGAAGCATCACTTCCAACTTTTCGACTTCCGCCTCCATGTTGAATAGTTGACCCATGTATAAGCAAATTTTATGACTTCATTTTTCCAAAGAGCTGCATAGTATTCCATTGTGTAGATAGATGTCCTACTGTTTTATTAGCCACTCATCTGTTGTTGGGTACCTGGGTCGCTATAAGATTCTCACTATTGTAAATAGTGCTGCTATGAACATAGGAGTGCAGAGGGCATTTTTGTATTGTGTTCCTAGGGTATATTCCTAGGAGTGGTATTGCTGGATGATAAGGAAGCTCAATTTTTCAGTTTTTAAGTGATATTCATATTGTGATATTCAGTCTTTTATTTATTAATTTTTCAGAAAGGCTGGACTAGACTGCATTCCCATCAGCAGTGAATGAGAGTCGTGCCATTAAATGAACTTTGGGTGCCTTTTAGCATGCCAGGATATGTGCTCTAACTCAATTCTTCAGAAGCAAGCTCATCATTTCTTGAAGTTTCCTGAAATCCATTCTTGGTCCAGCCACACTGGAAGGGAACTTCCTAGTTCTAGACAATTATCATGTCCTTGGAAAATGAATAGAATTGACTTTAGGGGACTTAAATGTTCCACTCAGTTGTTAGTCTGATTGTGACTTGCTTCCTAGAGTGAAGAATTTTTTGTTTGTTTGTTTGTTTCAATTTTTGCTCTGGGCCCACACCCAATGGTGCACAGGAAAGTTTTTCCAGGCTATGCAATACTGGTGGTGCGAGTTTCATAACAAAAATGCCTACCAGCTGTACTTTGGGCCAAGAATTCTTTGTTTTTCTCCAGAATATCTTTTAATTGTAATTTTTAAATTTAAATATATTTACAAAGTTGTTCATAATACAGTCCCCCCCACAGATAAAGTTGTTCACGATTGAGTTACAGCTACACAATGTACAACATTCATGTTTCACCAACCAATACTCTCATACTTTTCTCATACTCTCAATACTCTCATACTTTTTCTTCTCTTTCTCTAACTCTCTAGCTTTTTCTCTCTTCCTTCCTTTTTCTCATAATTTCATCTTTTTATTTTATTTTATTATTTTTGGAATTCTTTTTTATAAAGATAAGATGCCAGCTTGCCTGGATGGAGCAATTGAAATCAAGGATGATGAAACAAAAATAAAAACAAAAAAGAAAAAGAGGGAGGGAGGGAGGGGAGAAAAATAAACAGAAAAAACAAAACAAAACAAAAGAAAAAAAAGAAAGAAATCAAGGAGGAAGCAGAGTGAAGTCATCTCCATTCATTGGCGCTGTTGTTTCCTGCCCTCAATTAGGCCAGCCAGTCGCAGGCGTTAGTTACATCCTCCCGCTAGGAGGCGCGCGAGAGATCCTGTTTCCACTGCGCAGTCTCCGTCCCGGCGTGGGCGGGCCCACCTGGAGGCGAGTCTGGCGACGTCACGAAGGCCACGCCCGTCGCCTGTGGCTGTGGGCGGAGCTTCCTTTTAAGGTGAGAGGGCGTGGCCAACGGAACGTCCCTAGGCGGGTGGGCGACGAGCCTCGCGACGTCACTAAGACCACGCCCCGTATATGAGTATATGGGTGGAGTTTACTCGGAGGGGGCGTGGCCAGCGGAATATCCCGCAGGCGATTAGGCGAGCCTCGTGACGACACAAAGACCACACCCCTCTGCTGCGGGCGGGGCTTCCGCGGAGAGAGGCGCGACCAGCGGGAAGTGGGAGGCGGAGGCCACGCCCATAATGTGGGGTGGGCGGAGCTTATGCAGATGAGGGCGTGATTGGCGGGATGTCCCCAAGGCGGTGGGCGACGTCACGCAGACCACGCCCCATTTATGGGCGGGGCTCATGCAAATGAGGGCTAGGGGCGTGGTCAGTGAGCTGTCAGTCTTGCGACAGGGAGGCGGTGGCTGCTGCGCAGGGCCGGGAAGATGGCGCCGCCAGGGATGGAACGGGGGCTCAAGAGCGTCGTGTGGCAGAGTGAGTGCGGCGGGGTTCGAGGCTTCCTGCACGGGGGAGGCCCGGAGATCTCTCCCCTTTGCTTCTGCTTCGCCTCTCAGCCCAGTTTCTCCTCACACCCGGGGCTGGGGAGAGGGGTGAGGCCTTCTCAAGTCTTCTCAGCTGCTGCTGCTGCTTGCTTCTGCTGCTTGCTTTTGGGGTCCCCAGTCTTCCTGCCTGAGCAGGTTTTGGGGTTCCTGAGTGGAGCCTGGGGAGATGGAATGGACCCACTTTGATGACTGACACACAGACAGCCCTGTGTCTCTCCTCCCTTGTCACTGTTTGTTATTTTTTTACTCCAGTGCTTTGCTTTTTTTTTTTCCCCAACCTTTTTTTTGTGTGTGCAAAAGCTACACACTATTTTCACGAAAAAATAAAATAAAATAAAATCATGAGGCACACCATTATAAAATATTTCCCCCCTGCCCCAAATTTTTTAATTCTGTCTCTATTGATTATCTAACCTAGAAAGTCATTCTCTCTACTAGGAATCTACTAAGAAAAACACACCCAGATATTATTTTAGGATGATTTTATGATGGAAGAATCGATTTTGTGTCTCTATTGACTATTTTCATGTAGAAAGTCATTCTCTTGATTGGGAATCCAAGAAAAACACACCAAGATATTATTTTAGGACGGCTTTATTATGAAATAATCGATTCTGTGCCTCTATGACTAATTTAGAAAGTCATTTTTTTTTGCCTAGAAATGCTAGAAAAACACACCTAGACATTATTTTAGGGTGATTTTATGAAGAAAGGATCGATCTGTGCCTCTATTGACTATCTTCATCTAGAAAGTCATTCTCTTGACTAGGAATCCAAGAAAAATTCACACCAACATGTTATTTTAGGATCACTTTATGATGAAAGAATCAATCTCATGATCGGTCTCTCTTTGGGAGCCAAAGCCACAGGTGACTGATGGATGAAATTGGTATTTTTTGTTTTACTTTTTTTACCCACGACACACCAGACATTCTCTCACGTCACTCTAGTGTGCTGATTTTACTTAGTCCCCCGAGATCGGGGACCCACTTCCATCAGATCCCGACCCCAGTGGGGTCCAGGAGGTGCGAGAACACACTTCAAGGGGTGTGAGTTCTTGTGCCAAGTCCTTCTGATGCCATCAGGGAGAAGGAACAATCTTGTGAGTGGCCCCCTGGAGTGGCCCCATGGAGCAAGAGACCAGGCAGGACCCAGCCTGTGATATCCCCAGAAGATGCACACGAGTGTCTCAGGTCAAATGCAAACATCTGGATCTTAGTAAACTCAGGGATTCATTAACTCCATGCTCAACAGATGTCTGCATTGATGCCAGGAGGAAAGAAGTGTCCAAGAGATCTTTAAAAATAATTACATGGCTTAGAACAAGGGCACCATTTTATGCTACCACATGAATTGTGTGTTAGGAAGAATTTCCAGGTAAAAAATAGTCTTAAAATCAGCTTTTATGGACCCGGAGAGATAGCACAGCGGTGTTTGCCTTGCAAGCAGCCGATCCAGGACCAAAGGTGGTTGGTTCGATTCCCGGTGTCCCATATGGTCCCCCGTGCCTGCCAGGAGCTATTTCTGAGCAGACAGCCAGGAGTAACCCCTGAGCACCGCCGGGTGTGGCCCAAAAACCAAAACAAAAAAAACAAAACAAAAAAAAAAAAAACCAAAAATCAGCTTTTATAAGAAAGAAGGGGACTAATGCTAATGGGGTTAGCCTTGATTGGGAGAAAACTCGGAAAAGGAGTGTATAGAAAACACAAAATATTTATTCTGTGTTATTAACTTTGAGGTTGTCCCACCTTCTCCTGGTGAGAAGATACTGAAGTTGAATGTGGGACTGAAAGGAAGAAAAAGAGATACACAGTTAGACAGTTGTTGGGATCTTTATGTACATAAAAATATAATCCAAAAACCGAAATCTAAGGACTTTAGGAGAGAAGGTGCTTTTGAATTTTGTTAGCCAAAGATGATAGCATTTTGAAGCAGCTAATGGAATCTCCTAGGAAGGAGAATTTTGCATTTGATTTTTAATTCTATATGAAAGTTTTTTTATATTTTTGTTTTTGTTTTATTTTTTGGTTTGTTATATGAAACTTTTAATAGCGGTGAAAAATAGTGCCTGGCACAGAGTTTACCCACACCTAAAGTTGCACCTAGCAAAATATCAACTGCATATATCACTTTATAAGAATGGATATGTTTTACAAATGGTAACACATAACTAGTATAACTACCCTATTCATTATAGTAAAAAGAGCCCAGATATCCACTGATTGTATAACACATATATAGTACTTGGTATGTCCATGAACCATGGATTATTATTGGGAAATGAAAATAAATGAAGTACTTGTACGTGCTACAGCGTTAATGAACCTTGGAAACATGCCAATTGAAAACCCACTTGCAAAGAACCAAATAGTATATGATTTCATTTATACTAATTTTCATAAATGAGTAGTTGGAGGATGGTGAGAAAGGAAAGGTTATAAACATTTGAGTGCAGGGCCTTGAACATGCTGTACATGAATTCTACCACTTGAAATAACTTCCTGTTCCCTCTTTCTTTTTAACATTTTTTTTGGTTCTAGACTTGTTTTTCTCTTTTTCATTGAAGCTGTCACTATGATGATGGGATCACAAACAACTTCCTGTTCCCTCTTTCTTTTTAACATTTTTTTTGGTTCTAGACTTGTTTTTCTCTTTTTCATTGAAGCTGTCACTATGATGATGGGATCACAAACATGCTTACACATCTCTTCACCTCTTTACCCGGGGTCATGCTCCTCTAATAGTGGCTCTCTCAGCTTTTCTGCTTGTATCTTATTTAGTGTTCACCCACCTGAGCACAGTATTCTAGAGATCACCCATGTTATTGCAGTACTAGGGATCCCATCAAGCACAGTTGCTAGGACCACACTCTAGGCATGTTTTTGTACTGGTATTGAACTCTTGATTGACACTTGCAAGAAAGGTGTTTTTGTCACAAATCATCCCCTGTGCCTCTCCATGCCATTCTCTTCCTTAAGAACCTTAGAAATTATTAATTATGAGGCTGGATTGATAGCATAGCAGTAGGGCTTGCATGTGTCTGACCCAGGAGGACCCGGGTTTGATTCTGGTATCCCTTACGGACCTGCCAGGAGCGATTTCTGAGTCAGGAATAACCCCTGAGCACCGCTGGATATGGCCTTTAAATCCAACCACCCCCCCCCTCCCAAATAAATTGCTAGTTGCCTACAAGTTATTAAATATTTAGTTTGCTTTTGAGAAATACAAAACCTGGGCCCCACTACCTGCCTATCTACTTTCCCCTTGTATAATCTTGATGTTCATCTATTTTACATGATATACTCTTTAAGTCTCCTGCCACATCACTTTGGTTTGGCCTGTTCAGTTGGGGACCATTGGGACCACACCCTTACATTTCTCCAGTTGGCATGATATGCTGGGAATAGAATCCAGGGTTCTGTACATACTAGGAAAGAATTCTAACCATTAGAGTCATCTGCTTAGTCCACTCTTTGTATCTTGACGCTTATTCCTTCCTCTAAAATGTGCCATTCATTCCAATTCTTATCTAAATTTTACCCAGCCTTGAAGTGATTTGTAGACAATTCCTGACAGTTCTGTGCAGGCGTGGCGTGGATGGGGTGGAATGGCTGGTAGTTGATCATCATAGTATCAGGAATCTAATCCAGGTTTCCTGCATGCAGAGTATGCATTTAGCCAGTAGAACTAGCTGTCCCAGCCCTGTGACTTTCCTTTTTATTTAGCCACACCCATAGGTGCTCAGGGCTTATTCCTGGCTATTTGCTCAGGGATCACTGTTGGTAGGATTTGACTCTTTCAAGTGGTGGAACTGAACCTGGATCTGTGGCATGCTAGGCAAGAACTATCCATTCTCACTATAGCTCAGTCCCTCTGACTTCCTTTTTTATTTTTATTTTTATTTTTTTGGGCCACACCCAGTGACGCTCAGGGGTTACTCCTGGCTATGCGCTCAGAAGTCGCTCCTGGCAGACACGGGGGACCATATGGGAACGGGGGGATCGAACCGTGGTCCGTCCTAGGCTAGCAGGCAAGGCAGCAGGCACCTTACCTCCTGCGCCACCTCTCGGTTCCCTGACTTCCTTTTTTAAAAATACCCAACACTGATGTAACAATTTTTATGTTCTATCATAATTTTTCTAATTAATATTTAAAATAATTAAAATATTTAGTCTGACCAAAATATTGCTAATAAATATTTAAAAAGATTAGAAATAAAATGTATATGTGACTGGAGAAATAGTACAGTGGGTATGGCACTAGCCTTGCATGTTGCTGGCAAGAGTTCAATCCTTCAATCCCTGCTTTTCATATAGGGCCCTGAATTCAACCAGGAAGGAGCCAGGATTAAGTCCAGAGCACAGGTGGTTGTGATTCAAAAGCAAAACAAAAAAATAGTACAATATATTTTCCTCCTAACTTAGCTTCTACCTCCCTCTGAAAAGAAACTTGGGTTTTTATTGTTTTGTTTTTTCTTTTTTTTTTTTGGTTTTTGGGCCACATCCAGTCAGTGATGCTCAGGGGTTACTCCTGGCTATGCGCTCAGAAGTCACTCCTGGCTTGGGGGACCATATGGGAAACAGGGGGATTGAACCGAGGTCCTTTCTAGGCTAGCACAGGCAAAGCAGACACCTTACCTCCAGTGCCACCACCCAGCCTCGAAACTTGGGTTTTTAATGAATTGTTCTAGATATTTTTCACAAAAATATATAAATATAGGGAGCTGGGAGGTGGCGCAGGAGGTAAGGTGCCTGCTGCCTTGCCTAGGACGGACCACGGTTCGATCCCCCGGTTCCCATATGGTCCCCCGTGCCTGCCAGGAGCGACTTCTGAGCGCATAGCCAGGAGTAACCCCTGAGCGTCACTGGGTGTGGCCCAAAAACCAATATATATATATATATATATATATATATATATATATATATATATATATATATATATATATATATATATATAAAATGTGGGGGCCCGGGAGATAGCATGGAGGTAAGGCGTTTGCCTTTCAAGCAAAAGGTCATCGGTTCGAATCCCGGTGCCCCATATGGTCCCCTGTGCCTGCCAGGAGCAATTTCTGAGCATGGAGCCAGGAGTAACCCCTGAGCACTGCCGGGTGTGACCCAAAAACCAAAAAAAAAAATAAAATAAAATAAAATAAAATAAAATGTGTGGGGTTTTTGGATTGTTTGTTTTAATCAGTTTTTTTGTTTGTTTCTTATCTTTTTCTTTTCTTTGGTGGGGGAAACTGTATGGGTCACACCTGGTAGCGCTCAGGGATTGCTCCTGGCTCTACACTCAGAAATTGCTCCTGACAGACTCAGGGGACCATATGGGATGCCGGGATTTGAACCACGGTCCTTCTGCATGGAAGGCAAATGCCCTACCTCCATGCCATTTCTCCGGCCCCTAAATTTCATGTTTTCTAAGTTTCTTGTGCTAGAGTAGTCCATACTCCTTATTCCCCAAGACATTCACAGTCATTGGGAAAGGAAAGAAAATATATTATGTGCCATATTTACAGTTTCAAAATGTTCTAGGATGACAGAGAGGAAAAATAATTATTTCATTCCTGGAGAAAATAAGGAAGACACTGAAGAAAAGGTCATGCTGAAAAGTAGAATTTTGCCAAGCCTTAGGTAAATTTGAGTCGTTCTTCAAAGGTAATAAAATATGTGATAGTTTATGACAGAAAAAACGGTTCCATTTGTTTGAGTTATATTGTAAGGAACAGGGCAACAAAACAGTTTAGATATATCTGGGCAGTGGAAGCCATTAAAGATGAGTTTTTTTCCCTTCCTCAAAAAAGTAGTTACTAGCATTTGGGGGCTATTATTAAACAATGCCAAAAGGAAGTCATTTTCTTGTTCCTACTTTGAAGGGAAATGACTAAGATTTCATTAAATGGGAGTATAATGTGTAATGCTAAATGTATAACAGGATTAAATTTTTTGTCATGTAATAGCCAAATCAAAATATAGAACCTTTCCAACTATACCATAACTCAATCTCTATAGGCTTGATATCGCCACTAAATAGTTTTTGTTTTCTACTTTTATTTTTTAATTATGCCCAACATTGCTCAGGGATTACTCCTAGCTCTGTATTCAGGAATCACTCCTGGCAGTGCTCAGGAGTGAATGTTTGGGATGTTGGGAATCCAACATGGGTTGGCCACATACAGGCCAAATGCAAACATCTGGATCTTACATGTACTATTATTGCTCAGGCCCTTGTTTTTTAAACTTTTCTTTTAAAGACTTTTCAGGCTATACCCAACTGTGCTTAGGGCTTACTTCTGTCTTTATGCTCAGGAATCATTTCAGGCAGACTAGAATACTATTTGGGGTGCCAGGGATTGAACCAGGGTTGGCCATGTACAAGGTAAATAAATGCCCTACCTACTCGCTCTCTGGGTTTTTACTTTTTTTTTCTGAGTTTTTACTTTTTTTTTTTTTTTGGTTGTTTGGCCACACCCAGTGGTGCTCAGTGATTACTCCTGGCTATCTGCTCAGAAATAGCCCCTGGCAGGCACAGGGGACCATATGGGATGCTGGGATTTGAACCAATGACCTTCTACATGAAAGGCAAACAGCTTACCAGCTTACCTTCATGCTATCTCTCCAGCCCCTGAGTTTTTACTTTTATGTTTGAAAAACTTCTAGATCTTTTCATTATAAAGTGTTTTATTTACACATAATAGAATTTTCTTAATTAATTAATTAATTTATTTATTTATTTATTTATTTATTGGTTTTTGGGTCACACCCGGCAGTGCTCAGGGGTTACTCCTGGCTCCATGCTCAGAAATTGCTCCTGGCAGGCACGGGGGACCATATGGGGCACCGGGATTCGAACCGATGACCTTTTGCATGAAAGACAAACGCCTTACCTCCATGCTATCTCCAGAGCCCCTTCTTAATTTCTATGTAGAAATAATTATTACTTTGTATATCATCTTTTTTTGTGCCATACTCAGAAGTGTTTAGGGATCACTCCTGGTGATGTTTAAGGGCTGGGTTTGATGTGTGCAAGGAAAAGCCTAACTTAACCTCTTCACTATTGCCCTGTACCCTATTTAGTTAATCTTAGAGCAGTCTTCAGTTCTCATGTTCCTCTTTCTTCAAATAGTGTACTTTGAAAATCCTATATGGTCTTCCCCGTGCATAGTTCAATTAGCTTTAGTGTTGTTCTTTCTTCTGTCTTAAGCATCCAAGTTTGTCTTAAAAATTCTTACCTTCTTGGGCCTGGAGCAATGACGCAGTGATAAGGATTTTGCCTTGTTGGTGGCTGACCCAGGACGGACTGAGATTCTGTCCCCCAGCTTGCCATAAAGTCCCCCAAGCCAGGAGCAATTTCTGAGCTCATCACTAGGAGTAACCCCTGAGCGTCACCAGGTGTGGCTCACCCCGCAAAAAATTCTTACATTCTCATCAAATAACATGGACTAGAAGAAAACAGAATCTTTTGGAATCATAATTGTAGTTTAATTATGTGCTTCAGTTTTCTGGGAATATAAATTTCTTTTCACCTGAAGTCTGTTTGATTTTGCTTTTGTTTTATTTTTTCTCTTTGCTTTTTTGAACACTTTCTCATTATGTATTACTGATAAAAGCTTGTTTATTTTTCCTCATTGAAATAATACTTTTTTATTGTAATTTCTTAATTTCTGTTTGTATTTCTGATATTTCCTCTTATTCCAGTTTTTTTTTTTTTTTTTTTTGGCTTTTGGGTCACACCCGGCAGTGCTCAGGGGTTACTCCTGGCACCATGCTCAGAAATTACTCCTGGCAGGCACGGGGGACCATATGGGGCACCGGGATTCAAACCGATGACCTTTTGCACGAAAGGCAAACGCCTTACCTCCATGCTATCTCCCGGGCCCCTTATTCCAGTTTTTTAAATGTTCTTTTATTTAGGTCAAAATTATGCAATATTTTATCTTCATTGCTTAATAACTTTTAACAAGTTATTGCTTGCAGTGCTCAGGGGTTACTCCTAGCTCTGCGCTCAGGGGTCATCCATGGCAGTGCTTGTTGGAACCATATGGAATGTCGGGGATTGAACCTGGCGCAACCATGTGCAAGGCAAATGCCCTACCCATTGTGCTATTGCTTCAACTCCCATGTTACTTCTTTTTAAAACACTTTTTGTTTTAATATCTGCTTAATATGATCTCATTTATTATTGCTTAAGAACGATCTTTATCTTTAGCAAGTTAAAAATCTATCCCTAGTATACTAAAAATCTAAACTTGATGGCAGCCTCTAATTTGTGGAAATCTCCACTTCAGAATTAAAAGTAGCGGCAAATAGAGGTAAATGTACAAGAATCTTTATGGCAGCATTTAGTGGCAAAATTGGAAAAAAAAGTGAATGCCTTTTGGGGGACTAGATTGAATTACTAGTAATTCAATTAAAAAAACTAGTAATTAATAGAACTACACTTCTATTAGAAAATACTCTGTAGCTGTTAAAAAGAATACACATTATAGGAACTATAATGTTTGACATATTTATTTAGTGTGGAAAAGCTAGTAGCAGAGTAATGTGAATATGATTGATGATCTCATTTTGTTAGTATGATTACTTAAAACAGTGGCTTTAGAGAAGCCATTTTTATACTTGTATTGGTAATGCTACTCCATTCCTATAACCAGATTATTAATAACAATGTCCCTGAGGACATGAAGTCACTCCTCACACTATCAGTTCAGCATTCTCTGTTAGTATCTTAGGGTTTGTTTCCATGTGAAACATTACCTTTTGCTTCCTTATAACCAACTATTTTAGGTCATCTGATACAAACCTTTTTCCTTCTGACTCACTTTACTCACTAAGCATGATATCCTCCAGTTCTGTTCAGATTGCTGAAGACAGCGAGATACCATCTTTTCTCATAGCTGAGTAGTATTCCATTGTGTAAATATACTATAATTTCTTATAGACTTTTTTTTGGTTTTTCGGGCCACACCCGTTTGATACTCGGGGGTTACTCCTGGCTAAGCGCTCAGAAATTGCCCCTGGCTTGGGGGGGGGACCATATGGGACGCCGGGGGATCAAATCGTGGTCCTTCCTTGGCTAGCGCTTGCAAGGCAGACACCTTACTTCTAGCGCCACCTTGCTGGCCCCATATACCATAATTTCTTTATCCACTCTCTATTGTTGGACATTTAGGTTGTTTCCAGCTCTTGGCTATTGTGAATAATGCTATGATGACAATAGATGTGCATATATCTTTTTTAATGTTTCTCATCAAATTCAATCAATTTTTTTTTTTTTTTTTGGTTTTTGGGCCACACCCGGCGGTGCTCAGGGGTTATTCCTGGCTGTCTGCTCAGAAATAGCTCCTGGCAGGCACAGGGGATCATATGAGACACCGGGGATTCGAACCAACCACCTTTGGTCCTGGATCAGCTGCTTGCAAGGCAAACGCCGCTGTGCTATCTCTCCAGGCCCTCAATCAAATCATTTTAATAATATAATTTCTTTTAAGCATCATGGTTACAAACATGTATGTTAATGCACATCCCCTTTCACCAGTGCAACTTTCCCACCACTGTTGTCCCTTTTTCCCTCCTCCCCATCCCCTGCCTGTCTTTGAGACAGTCATTCTATTTCTTCCTCTATCATTGTTGTAACAATTGGTAAGGAAGATGTTAGTTTAGTTATTTCCCTCATTGCACTCACCACTCTTTGTGATAAGCTTCTTATCATGAGCTGGTCCTTCTGGCCCTCATCTCTATGTCTCTGGAAATTATTATTATACTGTCTCTTACTTTTTTTAAACCTCACAGATGAATGAGACTATTCTGTGTTTAACCTCTCTCCGTCAGAATTATTTCACTCAATAGAATAGTCCCCATATCCATCCATGTATAAGCACATTTTATGACTTCATTTTTTCCGAATAGCTGTATAGTATTCCATTGGATAGATGTACCACAGTTTCGTTTGCCACTCATCTGTTTTTGGGCAGCTGGGTTGTTTCCAGATTCTGGCTATTGTAAAAAGAGCTGCCAATGAACATAGGAGTGCAGAGGGCATTATTGTATTGTGCTTTTTGTGTTCCTTTGGTATATTCCTAGGAGTGGTATTGCTGGATCATATGGAGCTCAATGTCCAGTTTTGCTTGTTTGTTTGTTTTTGGTTTTTGGGCCACACCCGACAGTTCTCAGGGGTTACTCCTGGCTGTCCTGCTCAGAAATAGCTCCTGGCAGGCACGGGGGATCATATGGGACACTGGGATTTGAACCAACCACCTTTGGTCCTGGATCGGTTGCTTGTAAGGCAAACGCTGCTGTGCCATCTCTCCAGGCCCTCAATGTCCAGTTTTTTTTTTTGTTTGTTTTAGTTTTTTTTTTTTTTTTTTTTTTTTTTTTTT
>PVKC010030467.1:0-14813 GCA_004027635.1 Crocidura indochinensis | reverse complement strand
TTCCTTCCTTCCTTCCTTCCTTCCTTCCTTCCTTCTTTCTTTCTTTCTTTCTTTCTTTCTTTCTTTCTTTCTTTCTTTCTTTCTTTCTTTCTTTCTTTCTTTCTTTCTTTCTTCTTTCTTCCTTTTTCTTTCTTTCTTAATATTTTATTTAGACACCTTGATTACATACATAATTGTGTTTGGGTTTCAGTCATGTAAAGAACACCACTCATCACCAGTACAACGTTCCCATTACCATTGTCCCACATCTCCGTCCTCCCCACCCAACCCCCGCCTGTACTATAGACAGGCTCTCCATTTCCCTCATACATTCTCATTATTAGGACAGTTCAAAATGTAGTTATTTCTCTAACTGAACTCATCACTCTTTGTGGTGAGCTTCATGAGGTGAGCTGGAACTTCTAGCTCTTTTCTCTTTTTTGTCTGAAAATTATTATTGCAAGAATGTCTTTGATTTTCTTAAAACTCATAGATGAGTGAGACCATTCTGCGTTCTTTTCTCTCTCTCTCTGACCATACCACCCTGAAGGTGCCCGATCTCCTTCCTTCCTTCCTTCCTTCCTTCCTTCCTTCCTTCCTTCCTTCCTTCCTTCCTTCCTTCCTTCCTTCCTTCCTTCCTTCCTTCCTTCCTTCCTTCCTTTCTGTTTTTTGTTTTTATTTTTAATAACTTATTTAAGCACCATGGTTACAAACATATTTGGAATTGGGTTTCAGCCATAAAATGCACATCCGCCCTTCCCCAGTGCAACTTTCCCGAAACCAATGTCCCCTATTTCCCTCCTCCCTCTTCCCACATCCCTTGCCAGTCAACCAATGTCCCTCAATTTCCATCCTCCCTCTTCCCACACCCCCTGCCAGTTGGAGACAGGCATTGTATTGCTCTATCTTGTCATGATAGTTGTTAGTGCAGTTATTTCTCTAACTGCACTTATTATTCTTTGTGGTAAGCTGGTCCTTCTGTAAGCCAGAAATTCTTAATTTTTTATTTTCCTTTTATCTCTAAGGAATCAATACCAAGTTCTGCTAATTTTTCTTTTAAATTTCTTTTCACATATGTTCAGTCCTCTCTGACTCTAACCTCTGATTTTGTCAACAGTACTTTAGGGCATCTCTTTGTGGGCTTGTAGCAGCCCCTAATTGGTCCCTTTGCATTCAATTTTGTCCTCCTTAAATGTACTTTCTCCTATGGCTGAGTGAATTGAACAAATTGCCACATTCTCAGAGTTTCTCTACTTTTGTTTCATTATTTTCCATTATTTTGGGGGGAAAATAAACCCTGCTTTTACAGGCCCTCATTCCTGCCAAGAACCCAGAACCCACTTTCCTTACCTTTTTGAAGTTGCTTGGATCCCCAGCATAGTTTAAAGAGAATAGTCTTTATACATACATGTGTAAGAGATGTACGGAGATCCTGATTCATTGCCACAGGATGTGTGATTTTTGGGATTTCTGAAAGGTCTAATGTTTACTTTCCTTCTTCCTTTCTTCCAGATTTTTCTCTGGTTTTCCTTCTTTTCATCCTTTCCTCCTTCCTTCCTTACCAGCTTTCTTGAAGTGTAATACACATACCATAAAATTGACCTATTTGAAATGTAAAAGTCAATGGTTTTTAATATTTTTGTAATCATCAATAAATAAATTTTAGAATATTTTTTGTTGGGGGGATTGGGTCATACTCGGCAACACTCAGGGATTCCTCCTGACTCTCTGCTTAGAAATTGCTTCTGGCAGGCTTGTGGGGCCATATGGGATGCTGGGATTTGAACCGCCATGTTTCTGCATGCAAGGTAAACGCTTTACCTTCATGCTATCTCTCTGGCCCCTAATTTTAGAAAATTTTTTTTTATCATTTTTAAAAGAAACTGCATCCATCTCTGTTGGTGACTCTCTAGTTCTGTTTATCTTCCCCCCAATCATAGGCAACTGATCATTTTTTTTTGTTGTTTCAAATTTTTAATAGAAATAAATTCATAAATAATATGTATCTTTTGTGTCTTTTTATATATGCAACATAATGATTTCAAATTTTATCATATACTTATCTGTATATCATTTTAATTACTAAATAATATTCTATTATATGGCTATACTACAATTTATTTATCCATTCATCTGTTCAGGGTCACTTGGAGTGACTTCCAGTTTTGAGCTATGTAAAAATGTAAGATTTCTGGAGGCCAGAGATAGTATAGTGGGTCAGTCAGGAGTGATTCCTAAGCTAAGCACCAGGGGTAAGCTCTGAGCACTGCTGGGTGTGGCCCAAATGCCAAAATTAAGTAAGTAATAAAGCAACAGCAGAGGATTTCTATGATCATTTTAGTATATCTTTGTATGGTTATATATCATTATTTCCCTTGATTGTTTAGCTGGAATTTCTGGGTCATATACTAAAGTCTATGATTAAATTATTAAATTTTTCTTCATTTAAAGATTAAAGAAATGGTTTATGTGAGAATTAAAGCATGTGAAAAGTTGATTCGTCATCAAATTAGACTTTTGAGGTGGGACAGTGATGCAGTGCAATTGTAGCTCCCTTGTTCCTGGGGCCATCAGAGCCATCCGGAGAGGTCAGGTTCAGGGACCTTTGACTTTTTTTTTGACATATGAGGTAAACTTTTATTTACAGAATAGTCACTTAAAAATATTCAGTTTTAAAATCTAGTTTTTCTTAGGAATTTAAATTCCTTTACTTTAAATTTATAATTTTATATATAGATTTATTATATTGTATTAACTCAAAATTAGTTTACAAATATTATATATATAGTTCCCTTGATGTTTATTATTAGCTTAACTAAAACTTAGACTACAACTATGAATAAATTTATTTTAATTCTCTAAAGCATTTCAGAATTCAACAAACAAGCTTACAGATCTAATAAGCCAATATTCCTAAAGCACTTAAATTGTTTACAAATCTAATATTCCAAAAGTTATAGATTTATTACCTCAAATTTCTCTGAAAAATGCAAACCAAGTTTACAAACATAATCAATTCAACTTTACACATCTCGGAGTGAAATCCCAATCTACTATTAAATTCTTTTGAACATTTTAAATGAAAATCACAGGCACACATTTAACATTTCAAGTGCCAATTCTGTCAAACAAAATACACTTAAATTGCTATGATGATTAAAAGTAACATTCTTGAACTCAACAGAAAAAGTGCTAAGCCTTAGGTTTGAGTAATTCTTGAGTAATTCTTAAGTAATTCACTCCTATTTGGAGATTGTGTAAGTGTGACTAGAAAAATTTGGCTAAAATGATGAATCATCATCCCGGTGCCCCATATGGTCCCCCGTGCCTGCCAGGAGCAATTTCTGAGCATGGAGCCAGGAGTAACCCCTGAGCACTGCCGGGTGTGACCCAAAAACCAAAAAAATAAATAAATAAATAAATAAAATGATGAATCATAAATATTATTTCATTCATAATTTAATATTTTAAGTTAAATGTTCAGAACTAAACATATACATTTTTAGTTTATAACACACAACTACACTTGCTTTGTATACCTTTTCTTAGAGTATGAATCTTTTCGTTGAAGCTCTAATACACATAGTTTACATAAACCACAAACCTGATTTGTCCTCTGAGATTTCTAGATTATATTAAAATTAAATTAAAAACCATGCAAAGCAGGGGCTAGAGTTGTGACACAAGCGGTAGGGTGTTTGCCTTGAATGTGCTAACCTAGGACAGATGAAGTTTGATCCCCTAGTGTCCCATATGGTCCTCCAAGCCAGGAGCGATTTCTTAGGGCATAGCCAGGAGTAACCCCTGAGTGTCACTGGGTGTGGCCCAAAAGCAAACAAAACAAAACATGCAAAGCAATGTAAATTTGTATTGAGTATAGTATATGTCACCTTGTAATCTTTTTGTTTTGTTTTTGTCTTTTTTTTTTTTTTTTTTTGGTTTTTGGGGCCACACCCGTTTGATGCTTAGGGGTTACTCCTGACTCAGAAATCGCCCCTGGCTTGAGGGAACCATATGGGACACCAGGGAATCGAACCCCGGTCCTTTCTTGGCTAGCGTTTGCAAGGCAGACACCTTACCTCCAGCGCCACCTCACCGGCCCTTGTTTTGTTTTTGTTTGGGGGCCACACCTGTCGGTGCTCAGGCTCTGTACTCAGAAATTACTCCTAGCAGGCTTAATGGATTATAAGGGATGCAGGAAATTGAACCCAGGTTGACCTTGTATAAGGCAAATGCCCTACCTGCTGTGTGAACAGTGAGGCCCACCTTGCAATCTTTTATATCTACTTTTTTTTTTTTTTTTTTTTTTTTGGCTTTTGGGTCACACCTGGCAGTGCTCAGGGGTTACTCCTAGCTCTACACTCAGAAATCGCTCCTGGCAGGCTCAGGGGACCATATGGGACACCGGAATTCCAACCATGTCCTTCTGCATGTCAGGCAAATGGCTTACCTCCACGCTATCTCTCAGGCCCCTATATGTACTTTTCATTAAAACTATTTTTAAAAAGGCCAGAGAGACAGTTCAATGGGCTGAGTACATGCCTTGGATGCAGAAATCCTAGATTTTTTATTGGGCACCACATGTTTCTCCAAGCACAGTCATGAATAACCCTTAGTGCTACTGATGTGGCCTACCCTCCTGTACCCCTACAGATTGAGTCATAATTTATATACAACAACATCTTCTTTTTTGAGCACACAGTCCTATGTGCTTTGATAAATACTTGCAGTCATGTAACTCTTACAGTATTTAACAGACAGAAATTCTCATTATCCTTCAAAATTTCTTTGTGCCACTACTTCTTTACAGTTGATTTCTCTTTTTAACCTCCAGTCCCACCTCTTGGTAATCACCAATTTCTTTATAATTCTATAGATATTCATTAAAATTGTTGAGTATATCATTAGCTTTATCAATTTTATCCCTGAGTAGTATATCCAATTGTATGAATGTACCATAGTTTTATTTGTCAATTCACCTGTTATAGAATACAGGTGAAATATAGGTCAAATTTTCAGATTTGACATGGATTAAAGAAAAGTTACTAGAAACATTCATATGTAGTTTTTTTTGAGAAACATGTTACAATTTCTGTATAGTGATATGTAGTTGTACTTCAAAATTTCAGTTTTCTGGGGCTGGAAAGATAGCACAGTGGTAGCGCATTTGACTTGCCACGCAGCTGATTCAGGATGAATGGTGATTCGAATCCTGGCATCCCATATCATCCCCCCATGCCTGTTGGGAGCGATTTCTGAGCACAGAGCCAGGTTAGAAACCCCTGAGCACTGTGACCCAAAAACCAAAAAAAATTTTTTTTCAGTTTTCTAATGGCTACTGAGGTAGAACATCTTTTCATGTTCTTATTTCCCAATTGTATATCCCATTTGGTAAAATGTTCTTGCTTTGCTTATTTTCTGGTTATATTGTGTCATTTTTGAATGGAGCTTGATATTTATCTATATACTAGATATATTCATATCTTGTTAGTATTTTTTGCTAAGCAGAATCACTTTTTATTCTTTATGTAATTTTTGTGTGTGGCACAAAAGATTTTATTTTCTAATTTTGATGTTCAATTTATCCCTTTTTTCCTTTTATACATTTGTTTTATACATTTGTTTTGTTGTCCATATTCAGTGGTGCTCAGGACTTACTCTTGGGTCTGCACTTTGGGATCACTTCTGGTGAAGGTTGGAGCTCAGAGTTCAGAGAAATGTTTCAGACTGGGAGTTGAACCTGGATCAGATACGTGCAAAGTAAACTCCTCCCCACTGTACTGTTTCTCTTGGCCAGCTTAAACAGATTTTGCTTTTGGTGTTAAAACTTAGAGCCACTTGCCTTTTCTTGATCCTGAAGATCATATGTTTTTCTCTTCTCTAAAAGTTTACAGTTTTACATTATATCTGTGATTTATTATCATTTTTTAACAAAATATAAAAGTTTTAGATTGAGGAATTTTAATGTGTTTGTCTTTTAGCTTTCCAGGCAATGCTAAGGGAGTATGAGGGCCACTTCTAGTCATTCTCAGCCAACTGGGCTGTCGATTCAATGTGAGACCATAAGGATGTGGGGCTGCTTAGGGCTTATGTGATTTACATATTTATTTTTGGTCAATGAATGATCAATGCCATAGTATGAATTGTTGAAATAATATTTCTCTGCTAACTTGTTTTTCATTGTTTGCCAGAAATCATTTGACATCCTGATGGCAACAAGTATACACTGGTCCAGATTGTGGTTTCTCCAATAAAATAGGATTCCTTAGAGAAATAGTTGTATATTGGATTGATAAGGAAATATAGGAAATAATTATGGAGCATTTCCTAGTATTAGAAAGGGTGGGGTTCAATAAATAATAGTTGGATAGAGTACTTGCCTTGCATGTAGCCAACTCAGGTTAGTTGTCTGGCACCTCATATGGTCTCCTGAACCCTGTCAGTAGTGATCCCTCAGCCAGGAGTAAAGTAAGATCTGAGAACAACAGGGTGTTGAGCCCCCACACCCCACAAATGCAAGCAGAGGGCTAAAAAAAACCCCCACATTAATGGGGAATGTCAAAGTAAGCAAATGGAAGAATCCTCAGTGCTAGAACCATAAAATAAAGGTGTTAGATTATAGTTCAAAATACAGAAAAAATCTATAAATATATAATAAGATAATCATTGAATAATGAATTGGTGAGAATAGACAAATCCTTATATAGAATTCTAAATAATAGATGCGTATACTTTGTCTTTAATGACAGGAACACAATACTCTCTCCTTAGGTATAGGCTGTGTATGTGACTGCCTTCCAAACAGTAATCTGGAAAATGAGAAAAGAACTTTACAATGGGGGAATATAACAAGTATTGCCATAACCAGGCGACCAAAGCCAACAATGACAGTCATACATCATGTTAATAATATGTTGATAGATTGTAATAAAAATGGCATATTAGCTCTGTACTCTTATGCCCCTTAATCTATCATGCAAACCTTTCTTTTTCTTTCAATAATAGGGATTGAATTCAGGGCCTCACAGATACAAGACAAGCACTATTACCACTGAACTACATCCCTGGTCTATCCCCACTATTTTTATTTTTGCCATTAGCCCGAAAGAAAAATGTAAAATAAAAACAGCTAGTCCCAAATATATTATCCCAAATAATATATGACCGGTGTTCTTAAAACTGTCAAGATCATGAGGCTGGAGAGGTAGTACAGTGAGTAAGTAAAGCACTTGCTTTGCACATAGCTGACCTGGAATTGAACTTTGGCAGTCCATGTGGCCCCTAGCACCATAAGGAGTGATCTCTGAGTACACAGCCAGAAGCAAGTCCTTGCACAGCTAGATGTGACCCAACCAAAAGAGAGAGAGAGAGCAAACATTTTTAAAAGATCATGAAAAACAATTATTTTTCTCACAACAAAAATACCAATTATATATTAATAGCCAGACTCAGAACTTCCATCAATGTTAGTACTAGGAGATAAAGAAATTAAAAGTTACTAAACCTATATTCCAAATGTTCAAAAGTTAAGCAGAAATGCAGAAATTAAAAAGAGGGCCAGAGAGATAGCATGGAGGTAAGGTGTTTGCCTTTCATAAGAAGGTCATTGGTTCAAATCTCGGCACCCCATATGGTCCCCTGAGCCTGCCACGAGTGATTTCTGAGCGTAGAGTCAGGAGTAACCTCTGAGTGCTGCCAGGTGTGACACAAAAATTAAAGACAGACTAACAAACAGAAAAGAAAAAACAAAACAAAACAATCTTTTAGTTCTCTCCTCTGTTCTATTGATCAGAACATTTCATTTGTTACTCCTTTGATAATAGTACACTGTTCTGATTACTCTGTGATATCATCAGCGCATTAATAATTACTGAATTGCTGAGTGTTTTTCACATTTTGAGTTGTTTGTGCTCTTAATTATTATTGAGTTGCGAAAGTTCCATAATATTAGAGATTAATTGACTATAGGTGTCCAGAAAGCCTTTGGACTAGTGGTCAGTTTTACAGAAGGAATAGAGAATGTTAATTTAATAACTTGGCTAAGTGGAGGTTGTCTACAAAATTTGTTATTATTATTAGTTTCCTTACCAGAGTTTAAGACAGAGTTTAAATGCCTTTCAAATGGAATCCAAATAATTTACATTTGAATATACATGAAATAGTGAACTGTATGTATGCCTTTATCCCTGTCCCCCCTTTTTTTATTTCTAAAACCTTTTGCACAGTTTTTGGATTTCGATATTGTGTATTCCAACTAGTCTATAAATTATTTAATGGAAGAATTCTAGTCTTTTTCTTCCCACATATTCCTTTGGCAGTTTCATAAAAACTGTGATCTCTTGTTTAGAATAGTGTTCTAAACTCTATTAATGAAATACATACAATTGCAAAGAAAACTACTGAAGTATAGTTGTCAAAATATTTTAAAATGTGTAGCATATTGATATATTCTTAGTCAGCAGACCAAATCTAGTGATAGATTCAGAGGAATAATTTAAGAGTAATGAGCAAAGAAGATATTTCAAGATATTTACAACCATAAAGTTAATTGAAAATACCTGTGTGTCCTATTGGCAACAAACTGGTTACTACTATTTTTTCTATGATACATTGCCTCCATTTCTAATAAAAGAAAATAGTTATATTTTAAATTATGGGTTGTTGAATATAATTTGCAACCTGAGTTCATGACTTAATGAACTTCCACTTCTGTGAGACAATTTATTTTATTTTTTATTTTTTTATTAAATTATTTGGGGGGGGCATACCCAGCAGTGCTCAGGGGTTACTCCTGGCTGTTCTCTCAGAAATTGGTCCTGGCTTAGGAGACCATATGGGATACCGGAGATCGAACTCACATCCCTTCTGGGTCAGCCACAGGCAAAGAAAATGTCCTACCACTGTACTACCATTTCGGTCCCCATACACATTTTAATTTTAGAAATTAAATTTGTCATATACCATTATTTCCTATTCATTTTTCAGGAATCCCCTGGGCTGAGTTTTAGGAGGTCGAGGGGAATACAGGCTGCCAATTAGAGTAGATTTGACTCCTGGAACTGATGGTGCTGATCTCTTCACCTCTACCCTTCAGTTACCCCAGCTCACAGCTTTGTCTCCCAACCCAGTGTACTTTTGCAAGAATCTCTCAACTGTGAAAACCAGTCTTAGTCACAGAGGACTTGGACTCTGTTGTTCCTCCTTACTTTGTTGATTTATCTGTAAGACCTGCTCATAGCTAGTTAATCTTTCCTTCTTAAGATCCTGAAATTTGTTATGATGGGAAGTTGTTTGCTCTAAGATACCTTGACCTTGCCAGGCCAAATGAAAAGCTTTAAACTATCTTCAGCTCCAACATCTATAGCATGCTTTTCAGCTTCTTATCACCGTGGCTGCCTTCTAATCCTATTTCCTTCCTATGGACTCTCTATCTACAAATTGGACCTTGGATCTAGTGCTGTGCCCCCTCTTAATATAATTTTCATCTGTGACCCCTTGGAATATTCTGGTGGCCCATAGGATACCATATAGGAATTTAAAATATAAAATAGGGAAAACATTGAGAAACTACTGATATAGAACAATATTGAAGACTTTGATATGGACAAATGAGTCTCTGAGGGTATAAGCAATATGTTGTCAGTATTGTGAGTTAGGCAATGAATGTAATTATTTTACTAAAGTGGGGACAACTATTTAGCCTCTACAACATTCTTTTCTCTTCAGTCTCAATGCCTGGGGAGACAGGCAGTGCAGTGTAACTCTAAGAAAGCACATCTTGAGAACAAGATGTGCTTTCTGCCTTTGGCAACACTGCTGCTTTTGCTGTGCTTTTTCTTGCTGATGAATTCTTGTTGATTTCCACTCTAGAGGTCAAGAGCAAAGATGTTCTGTCCTGTTGACTGATTCCCAGGGGACTGGAAGTGGACTGGATTCTGGCCAGGGTCATTTATTGTCAAATAAATTAGAAACCATTGAGCTATCGTTCTGCTAATTCAGAAGAAATAATCATGAAACTAGTATGTAACAAGGGCAAGGGACAAAGTTTTGTTTTGTTCTGTTTTGGTGCCACACCTGGCAGTGTTCAGAGGTTACTCCTGGCTCTGTGCTCATATATCACTCCTGGCAGTCTTGGGGACCACATAGGATGCCAGGGATTGAACCCAAACTGGCAGTGTGTAACTCTACCTGCTATGCTATTGCTCTGACCCCAGGGACAAACTTTTACTTTTTTTTTTTTGGTGTTTGGTTTTTGGGCCACACCCGGTGACGCTCAGGGGTTACTCCTGGCTATGCGCTCAGAAGTCACTCTTGGCTTGGGGGACCATATGGGAAACCAGGGGATTGAACCGTGGTCCATCCTAGGCTAGCACAGGCAAGGCAAGACACCTTACCTCCAGGGCCACCACCCGGCCCCAAACTTTTACTTTTTTGTAAGTCTTTAGAGGTGATAAAAAATTAAGGTCAGGGGGCCCGGAGAGATAGCATGGAGGTAGGGCGTTTGCCTTGCATGCAGATGGACTGTGGTTCAAATCCCAGCATCCCATATGATCTCCTGAGCCTGCCAGGAGTGATTTCTGAGAGTAGAGCTAGGAGTAACCCCTGAGCACTGCCAGGTGTGACCCAAAAAACAAACACAAAAAATTAAGGTCAGGAGAACTAAAATGGCTGATAGGAAAATGTGTCAGAAAGAGAGGTTATTACCTCTCAAGTTTCAATTTACCTAATGTTTCTTTTTTGTAATTAGGATTCTTCTCCCTTATTTTCTCTCCTGGTACTTTTATAAAATTAAGAAATGAAAAATAAAGGTCAGAGAAATAGTATAGTGGATAAGGTGCATGCCTTGATGTAACCGACCCAGGTTGATCCCAAGCATTATTGAGCACTGCCAGAAGTGAATGATTCTTTTTTTTTTTTTTTAAGTGAATGATTCTTGAGTGCAGAGCCATGAGTAAGCCCTGAGCATCACCAGGTAAGGCTCAAAATCAAGCAAACAAAATAGAAATAAAAAAATGTAAAAAGCTTACAAAATCATTAATGAATAAGAAAAAGCCATGCATGTACTACTCAGATAGGACAAACATTTTAGATACCTAAAGAGAGAAGGAATCTCTGATGAACCAATTAAGATACTCCAGAAAGATTCCTATTTATAATTTTCTGGCCCAGAAAAAGTGAAGACTGATTTAGTCTCTTCCTTTCCTGAAGCTTTGAGGGAGAAAGAGGCACAGGTAAGGACTGGGTGGGCACAGAGAAGTAGAGAAAGTCAGGGAAAGTCAGGCCTTTTTTTTTCTTTGCCATCTGTAGTTTTTAAAAATATATTTATTTACGCACCATGATTATAAACATGTTTGTAGTTGGTTTTCAGTTATAAAAAAGTACTTCTTGACCCAGTGCAACTTTTCCATCTCCCGTATCTCTCCTCCCCTACCCCTTGCCTGTCTTCCAGACAGGCATTCTATTTCTTTCACTTACTTACCATTATCATGCCATTTCTTAACCTTCTGCAGGCTACCAGGGAGGGGAAATTTACCACTAAGTTTTAAGCTTTGATTTTTTTTTAGCGTTTGTACAGTTAATTGTCAAAGTGAGGTTTTCTTTATATCTTAAAATGGTTGTAGGACTTATCTGTTGTTAAAGAGTGAAGAGATAAAGTCATGAAGTCATAGAGCCTGTGTTTAGGAGCAGGAAGATGACTTCTAAACAAATGGTTTGTGTTTTACTTATTTTGGGGGGAAGGCATACTTGACAGTGCTTAGGACTTACTCCTGGCCCTGTGTTCAAAGAAAACCTGAACAAACAATAAATTGGGGGCAATAGTATAGCAGTTAGGGCATTTGCTGTGCATGTAGGAGAGCTATGAACATTATCAGGTGTTTGTCTTGAAATAAAAAGTTTAAATAACTAATAAATAAATAAAATACTGATAGCCCAGTCATCAACTTACATGGAAAGCAGTATAGAACTCATCTAAACTCAATAAACAAAAGCAATTACACAGAAGACTCAACTAGCAACAAACAGCCAAGTAAATCCTCAGGCAATGACTTTAATGACCCCACTATGTAATATAATAATTTCCTTTTTTTTTTTTTTGAGATTTCTATTAGTCATTTTGTCGTAACAACCAATATAAATTAAATTACTTGTGTCTTCCAAGTGGGCAGGCTTGGAGGAGGGACACATGGGAAATGGGGAACAATGGTGGAGAAGGGAAGGTCTCACTGGTGGTGGGAATGGTGTTGGGACATTGAATGCCTGAAACAATTGTATTATGACCAATTTTGTAAACACTATGGTGTTTATTTATTTTTTTCTTAGTAATGTTTTTGTTAATAAGGAAGAATCTTAAAATTGAATGTAACTTTCTTTTATTAAAGCACTAAGATCTACAAAGTTACTCATAGTTGAATTTTAGACATACAATGTGTTTTTCCCCCTCCTCTCCACTTTATTTCCTTCCTACTCCTCCATGTATTATGGGGCCAAGGATGATTTAGACTCTAGGTACAGCAGTCATTTAAGCCATAACATTTGTTCATCCAGTTATTATAATATCACATGTAAGTGATATCATCTTGTGTTTATCCTTCTTCTGGCTTATTTAACATGATATCTTCCAGTTCCATCTATGTTACAGAAAATATATGATTTTATTATCCCTAATAGCTGAGTAATATTACACTGTGGGGTAATATTACACTGTTGGGTTTCAGTTATAAAAAAAGTACACCCTGTGAATCCATGCCTGCCTAGTGGGTCTGACTGCAAAGAACTGTGAGTCCTGTCTTTTCTTTGTGTTCATTTGTCCTCTGCTGTTGTCCAGACCTCGTAGGAGTGGGCCAAACCGGCTCCAAAAAAAACCTCGCTCACCCAGAGGTCCATTCTAGGGCAGAAACGTCCAGGAACACCTCATTAAAGTGAAAACCGGCAAGAATCGAGTACTTTGCAAAAGCAAGGTCCCCTGATTGTGCGTCAGGCTGGGAATTTCTGTGAATCCACGCCTGCCTAGTGGGGCTGACTACGAAGAACTGTGAGTCCTGTCTTTTCTTTGTATTTATTTGTCCTCTGCTGTTGTCTGGACCTCGTGGGAGAGGGCTGAAAAGAGGCTGCAAAAGAGCACTTTGGCTCCGCTTCACTACGCGGCCATGCCCTCTTTCTAAGGAAAGAGCACCATCACAACAAGAAGAGAAAAAAATCACACTAAGGATTGTGCTGGATCACTGAAGCCCAGCATTTCTCTCTGGACTGTCTTCTTTGCTGTGTGCCTAGGCCCAAGATTTGATCCTTTGAGAGGCCTCATCCATGGAGGACTCCACTCCCTTGTAGGTGAATCAACACACCCAGAAAAGGCAGAACCAGAGGAGTGTGGCTGTGCACATCACTTACCCAATGAATACCACCGCAACACATAGAAAAACACACAATACTAGTGTGACAATGGGGAAACAACGCAGGCCAGCGTCAGACATAGAGAACAAAGATGACAATTCTGATGACCAGATAATGACCAATGAACTAGTCAATCTCTCAGATAAGGACTTTAGAAAAGCAATATGGAAGATGCTGAAAGAACTCAAAGAAACCATGGACCGAGTTGAACAGAACACTAATAAGAACCAAGAAAATATGATGACAGAAATCACAAAACTCCAAACTGAAGTAACATGTCAACTAACAGACCTGAAAAGCTCAGTAAATGAATTGAATGGTAAAATGGATGATCTCAACACCAGGGTAGAAGAAGCTGAGAATAGAATTAGTGCTGTGGAAGATGAGATAAATAACAACTCCATACAATGGAAGAGATTGGAAAAAAATTAAAACAAATGAACAGACAATGGAAAAAATAATCAAAGAATGGGAACAGATGAAAATAGAAGTCTATGATAAGATCAACAGAAACAACTTAAGAATCATTGGAGTCCCAGAGACTCAGGAAGAAAATTTCCAGGAAGAACAAACGGTCAAGAACATCATTAAAGAGAAACTTCCAGAACTAAAGAATATATGTGATCAAATCTTGCATGCCCGAAGAGTACCAAACAAAAGAAACCCCAGAAAAAATACCCCAAGACACATCCTAGTCACAATAACAAATCCCACAGATAGAGACATAATTCTGCAAACAGCAAGATAAAAAAAGGAAATTACATTCAAGGGAGCATCCTTGAGAGTTACAGCAGACCTGTCACCAGAAACACTCAAGGCCAGAAAGCAGTGTTGGGATCTTGTGACAAGACTGAATCAAATGAATGCTTCACCTAGAATACTGTACCCAGCAAAACTCACTTTCCAGTGTGATGGAAGAATACATGGTTTCACAGACAAAAAACAACTCAGAAACTTTACAGACTCAAGCCCACACTTAAGAGAAAAACTGAAAGACCTAATTTAAGACAAGATTAACCAAAAGACACATCAAATTTCGATATAAAGATGGCATCAAATCCTAGGACAATTCTTTCTCTCAATGTCAATGGACTAAATGCACAAGTTAAAAGATACAGAATGGTTAAATGGATCCAAAAACTCAATCCAACTTTTTGCTGTCTACATGAAACGCACCTGAATAATCAGAACAAAGATAGACTCAAAATAAAGGCTCGAGGAAAATTATCCAAGCAAACAACAACCATAAAAAAGCTGGAGTGGCCATACTAATATCAGATAATGCAAACTTTATACCCAGGAAGGTTGTAAGGGACAAAGATGGACATTATATATTAATCAAGGGGGTATGTAGAGCAGGGAGAAATCACTCTACTAAACATATATGCACCAAATGAGGGTCCAGCAAAATATTTAATACAATTGTTGACAAAGCTGAAAAA
>PVKC010030466.1:0-14808 GCA_004027635.1 Crocidura indochinensis | reverse complement strand
CTAGTATACACACAATTCCAATTTAACTTTTGGCATCACCTATGGTTTGCAGAACACTGCTACAAGTTATCCTTGAGAATGAACTGGTAGAGTTAGTTCTGAGTATCATCAAGTATGGCTCCCAAACAATTATTTTATTTAACAATAGAATTTTTTTGTTCCAACTACAGTCTGAATATCCAATTGGCAGCTACTTTTTAAAGAAAAAAACAAGTCCATTGAATTGGAGAGGAAACAATGCTATCTTTTGAAATAGATATAAATCCACAGGTGGCAGAAGATAAATGTTATACTGCCTGAATTAAAGTAATATAGACCATTCAGTTAAAATGTAGAAAAAAAAACTGGTTCACAGCACAACTAGTTATAATTCTGTGGAGGAATTACTGACCCTATTTAATTTTCAAAATAGCCCTTGACCTAAATCCAATTTTTAAGGCCACACAGTTTGAAAATGGGGCATTGTGAACAAAAAAAAGTTATTAAAATTGCTTTTTGAAAGAGAATTAAACCACCAAAATAGTAATATTTCTTCCACACATGCTAAATCTTCAGAATTTAAAGTTTTATGTAATAACACATTTACCATTCAAGATGAACTCCATTGCTTTATGAAATGCAATGTCAAAGTTACAATATGTGGGCATTATCTATTTGAATGAAATAAGCTTTAAAATATGAAATTTTAAGACTATCACATAGTGATTCAAGTTAATGTTAATTATTTAAATGCATCTACTTGGTCTTCAGGATTAATTATAAATATTTATTTTGCCCTGTTTTTGAATTACTATATTTTTGGTTGCATGCAACTAAGAAATTCTTGCGGAAAAAATATGATGTGTTTGACTTAGTTTTAATAATTTTTAAGTTATAAAAATTAAAATCTATCTGCCTGCTTCGTTAACTTAACTGCAAATATGATTACTCCATGCTTTGAGTAAATGAAAAGGCTTTAGAATCATATGGTCATGCAAGGAGATTGCTCCAAGACCTGGACCATGTACTTTGCGTGAAAGAAACCTGGGGATTAATCTCTGGGTATGCTTGTTCCCTAAGCAAAGCACTGGAAAGGAACCTAAAGAATGGATCTGAAAATGGCCCCTGAGCACTGACAGTTGTAATCCAATCACTACCCCCCTGCAAAAAAATTTGTATTTATCCAAAATACAAATTCCTGTTAGTCATAAAATAATATAGAGAGAATAGAAATTATGTTATAAAACAATAAAGACTTTTAATTCTCACTGGTGATTTTTAATTTAGGATATTATAGTTAATAGGTTAATACAATTCCACTTTTTACTAGCATAAAAAATTACATCTTTTTATTTCATAGTCACTATTATGCTAATGATTTTTCAACCCTAAGGGAAAAATATTGCCTAGGAGGCCAACCAATTACTCTCCAAATGAAAAGCATCTAAAAAACAAATATATCATTAAAAAAAAGAAGGTAAGCACAAAGTGGAACTTTATAAGCATGACATATATAATTAAAGAGCAAAACAAGTTATTTTGAGAATTGACAAAAAATAAAAACCAAATTTTTCATAAATTGCTCATAGATTATACATAAAATTTAGCTTTAAACTTTCTGTGCTTTCTCTACTTAAATAGATTATGCTTTTTTATTTTTTTTGACTTTTTATTCACTTGCTTTTCCTGTGATCTTGAATAAACTAACTGGCAATTCTTTGGTTGTGGAAATGCACCATGACCTTATTCTTAGCTTCCCTATTCTGCCACATCAGGTTTCATTCGCTCCCAACGTCCTTACAAATGTATTCCCATCAAGAAAATATTTACTTAGAAACCATATCCAATTCATAGTTTTAAAGGCCAAGATGCAACTATTTTTGTAATATTAACATTAAAGTTTTATTCTTCTGACGTATCCCATCTTGCAATTGTATTAAACATTTGACAGTAAAGATTTCACATATAAAGAGATAGGTTGCGCATGGTCAACAAACACTCTTGAGAACTTCAGTTCCTCACTTAGAGAGATTTTAGGGTATTTTTTTCCTCATGCTCTAAAAAAATTTATTTGAGGCACCATGACTTACCAAATTGTTGATGATAGATTTCATGCATACAGCATACCAACACGACTCCCTGCAACAGACTGCTTCTCTTCACCACTACCTCAATGCCCTTACACACCTGCCTTCAACCCTCATAACCCCACATTTGGTAAACTTGGTAACATAGATCAGTTTTTATATTTTGTTATTTTAGATTACTTCCCTTACTCTATATCCATACCAAATATGAGGGTGATCACTTTGTATCTTCCTCTCTACTTCTGTTTAACTTCACAGAGCAGAATACTCTCTATTCCATCAATATAGTGGTATCTGGCTTGATTTCATCTTTTCCTATACCCCTGTAGTATTCGATTGAGTATCTACCATGATTTCTTAGAAAACTGAATTATTGAGAGGTTTTTAATGCTCCAAATTAACCAAACTACACCGTTTTGCCAGCTTGTTGATTAATTCACCACAATATATATCTCAGTGGTAATCATGTCCTGAGCAATTCAAAAAATTAACTCAATAATAATAAAAACAAATGCTGTTAGAGATAAACTGGAGTGAATTATACACATACTATTTCTATAGAGTACTGCCATATTGCATCTAGTGGTCTTCTCTTGATGATCTTTGTTTCTCTCTCCTCTTTTTTACTCCCCCCTCTCTATCACCTCTATTCTTTATTCATTTATTTGTCTCTACCCTATCTATATCCTACATTCTTTATAATTCCTGTTCTATAGAGCTTTGTGTTAGCATTTCTTTAGTTTGGGGGTTTAGACAAAGTAAATTAGGTCCTTTATTAATCATTTCTATAATATACATTGGAATTAATTTTTTATCCTACTAAATTGAGATTTAATAGGGTTTTTCCCTTCTTTTTATTCAAACACATTACTTCATTATGTTAGATTCCTAAGATAGCATTTAAAAGTGCCCCAAACTAAATGAGTTAAAACAGCAGAGTCTTTTTCCTCTTGGTTCTGTAGACTAGAAGACCAGAATTAAGTGGGTGGTAGGTCTGTACTTTCTTCAAGAAATCTAAATAAGTAATTGGATTTGTTTTTGTTTTTTATTTCTCCCAGTTTCTAATAGTCCAAGGGTTTCCTTGATTTCTAAATACATGCCATCCTAACATGGCCTTCTTTCTTGGTCTCTATACATGGCACTCTTTTTACAGAGAACCAGTCAACATGAAGTAAGGACTTACCGTACTCCAATATTACCTCATGTTAACCATCTATCCCAATAATGAACCTATTTCCAAATAAAGTCACATGTTTTGCTATTGATAGTTGGAATTTCAGAATATCTATCTTGGAGGACATATAAAACAATCCCTGCATTTATCCTAATATTTCTGTGCTTTTGAAAAATTCTCTTTTGCTTTAGCGCAATTTTAGGAGTATGCAAGTCTTAGTTGAGCCATAAAGTCTTATAATACCCCTTGATGGCTTTAACAATAAAGATGTTCTCTAGAGCTCTGGATCCATAACTTAAAAAAAATAGATCAGCCTCTTATTGAAGCTCAGCATCTTGATAATCTTACCCTCCCAATGTCTAACTATAACATCATCCCTCAAGATATTGCTTGTTACTTTTAATTGTTATGGACAATTTATTTTCATTTAATTAATGTTGCTACATACTTATACAGAAGTGGTGGCATACCTAACATAACATAGAATAATAAGGTACATTCCAATTTTATTGTGCCAATACTCTTTTCCCCAAAATGTTTAAGATGGTCATAAAAGAGAGAGTTCAATTAAATTTTCAGAGAAAGGACCTTTTTGTACTAATAAAATTTTGTACTGGCAAAACTAGCTTAAATGACAACTTAGTTGCCTGCTCCTCACAATATAATTATAACTGTTTCTTAAGTGAACGATATATAATAGAGTCATAGGAAAGGTAATAACACTAAAACATCCACATTATGAAGATAATTTAATATCAAGGGAAGGTGATGGAAGATATGGGTAAGCATAGCATAAGTATAAATGCTGCTAATGATAGTTCACCTCCTCAATAGATTTATTCTAAAGTGCCTACCATATTAATCATACACTTGCCATTATCTGGACACTGATTAATACTAAAAGACTAGTATATCAAAACAGGGTCCTAGAATAGTCATAATATATCTTCTGTAAGAAGGGAGCTTAGGTAAATTATGCCAGGAAGGTAAAGCTCTAGATGAAGAACAGACTTAGGGCTGAGTTATCACCTTCCAATTAAATAACATTTGGGAAGCTATTTTATCTTTGTTATAAATATGAGCTACACCAAATTACATGTATAAAACTGTCTATTGTGTCACATGCATGCAATAGGCATCCATTAAGAAGTCTCATTTTTAAAAGTATTCAGTAAAAAGCAAATGGCAGGGAAGTGGATGGGAGGGGAACTGGGGTTATTGGTGGTGGGAAATTGCATTGGTGAAGGGTGGTGTATTGCATGAAAGGTGGTGTAATGAAACTCAAGTATGAACAATTCTATAACTACAGTGCTTAAATAAATTTAATAATTTTTATTGTGACCAAAGTGAATAACAAATCTTTCACAGTAATATTTAAGGTAATAGTGACAATGAATCAAGGATCATTCTCACCACCGCGGTTGTCTGCCTTCCTCCCCTTTTCCCAGCATGGGTCCCATATCTCCCTCCTTTGCCCCTGGAATGTTAGTATAACTGTCTCTTCTGTGTATAGCTTGTTGTAGGTAGGGTATTGATTCTGTTGTTGACTTTCAGTTTGGTGTTTAAGTCTGATCATTTTTTTCCCACTGAATATTAATATGACTGTTTGGTCCTGGTACCATTCATTTTTATTTTCCCCTTAATTCATGAGGCAGAACAAGATGATTCAAGTTGTGTGGTTCTGTTGGAAGAAGACAGAAAAAAAGACAAAAAAAAAAGAAGAAAAACAACAAAATAACAACAAACAATAAAAAACAAATTTAAAAAGAAGAGGCAGTAACTACCAAACAAAGGGCACCCAGCAACAAAAAAAAAAAATCACCAAATAAATTAAAAAAAAAAGTATCAAATGGTAGAGAAAACCATTCTAACAAAAAAATGCATATAAATGTTAAAAACAAAAGAGTAAATAGCAAGTTAAGCACCATTTTAAATATATATTTAGCGTTTTATCCTTTGTATATGATTACATTCAAATGTGATTAAACTGAAACTATCACTGTGTGTTGATTCTAAAATTATAATTAAACATTTATGCAAATGAAGAAAACTAAATATTTTTTATTTTATGTTATTGAAACCATTGTTATTTACAAAGCCCTGTAGAGTTGGATTTCAGATATACAGTGACTCAGGACCATTCTCATAACCAGAATCAATCTTCCTCAACTAATATTCCCAAAGTGCATCTTATACTACCACCCTTTGCCCCCTGGCCTGCCTGTATGACAGGCCAATTTTAAGTTTAGATTGCTAAAGTATAGGTTTCTTGATTCTATTATTGTTGACTTTGATTTAGATATTTAGTTCTGTCCTCTTTTTTTCTCCACCAATGGGCCTCAGATCACTTGACTCCTGGCCCCCATTCTTTATTTCTTTTTTATTCTTCTTAGTTTTATAGAAATATGTGGTAAAACAAAGTAATTCATATCTCAAGGTTCTATGAAAAAGGCATCTAGAAGAATGCCTTTATATATAAAGGCTCTCTTTTATATATAAAAGGGGGGAGTCCCTGTCTAAAAGATAAAAAGAGGGTGACAGTTTCTTGCATAGTCACACCAAAAATTGGAGAAAATAGAAAAGAAAAGCCTTTGGCCTAAAAACAGGGTGTCCTTACCCATGATGCATCCTGCCAAAAACCAACTACAGGCTCCAGGCATAGTAAGTTGTCTAACTCTAAAGTCTTCCTTTGTGATCCCAGGAGAAGTTTTCTTCAATCCTGGTTGTCTCACTAAAGCTCCTGTAATTAGAGATCTTGGTTTTTGCATAGAT
This sequence comes from Crocidura indochinensis, assembly GCA_004027635.1. Lineage (NCBI taxonomy): Eukaryota > Metazoa > Chordata > Mammalia > Eulipotyphla > Soricidae > Crocidura > Crocidura indochinensis. The sequence continues at coordinate 8,796 of PVKC010030466.1, read as the reverse complement.
CCTCTGTTGAAGTTAGAGTGTCACAGAGCATCTTTTGGTTTTATCCCACTATTAGGTGATGATGCAGTGAAACCTGCCCTGAAAGCAAATTGTTACTGTTTTCAAGTTGTCAAAGTGTCATATGTTCCAGAACCCAATCTGGTACAAGTTGGTGTCAAGGCAGCATTAGAGCTTGTCCCAGTAGAAGTTTGATTCCTACTGCTAGTGCAGAAAACATGTCAGTTCCAAAGATGCAATCCAAGTTTCACGGGTGAATGACTGATGTCTGATTGACTGCAGCCTAAGTCAAATGTTCAGTCAAATGTTAAGTCAAATGACAAATATTCAGGGTGAAAGGACCCCCCGTATTATAAACTTTATGAGTTCCTATTTATATTAGATAAAAACTTCTTTCTATACCTAAGAGTTCTTCATTTCAAAGTGTCTATTCGAAAAAGAACAATGCTACTGGATACTATTAGTGCATATGGGGATAAAAAAAACAACAACAAGTAAAACAATCCCTATAGCCTGATTATAGCATGAACTCAGAACCCAAGAGAAAGTTATTTACTAGAATTTCCTACTAAATAAATTTAAAAAAAGGAATGTGGAAAAGTACATTTACATAAGAAAGTACACAATAAAAATTATACCTATATAGAGATCCATAAAGACTCTATCCTAGACTTCCTATGACCTGTGCAAATATCAGGATCTCTTGATATAGAGGACTGATTCTGATAGCCACACTGAGCAGAATGTTTCCTGGCACCATAAAAAAGACCTTGGAATTTGACAATGAGCATGGTCGGAGCCTGTAGTTGTTCCTGTAACAGGATGCTTCAAGGGTGGAGAAACCCTGTATCTCCTAGGCCAAGGGCATTCCCTTCCTAATTTCTCCCTCTCCCCATCACTTACTGTGCCTATGCAAATAAAAAACAAACAAACAAACAAACAAAAAACCCTGCCATGTCAGCCTTCTCCTTTTTCTTTTTTTTGTTTAGCTGTTGTTGTTTTGGTCATTGCTTGTTTTGGTTAGGTTTTTTTTTCCGTTTTCTTCCTTTTTTTAAGTCTCTATTTATAGCTTTTAAATGGGTTCCTCCCAACTTTTCTTTCTTTCTTTTTCCAACAGAACCACAGAACTTGAATAATCTTGTCCTGCCTCAAAAGTAGAGGAGAAAAATAAAGTGGATGGTACGAGGAGCAAACATTCACATGAATATTGAGTGGAAATATAATATGATCATACCTAAACACCAAACCCAAAGTCAACTAAAACATAATCAAGATAACCAAATCTACCATACATCAAGTTATAGACAGAGGGGATCTATTACACTAGCAGTCTGGGGGGCAAGGGGGATAGTATATGATGCATGCTAGGAATAGAGGTGGAGGAAGGATAACACTGGTGGTGGGAATTTCACTGTCACTATGTACTTTTAATATAACTGTGAAAGACCTGCAATTTCACATTAGTCACAACAAAAAATTCTTAGAAAAATTTTATAAGCACATTCTTCAGGGCATTTACAATTTTGAATTATAACTGGTTTTGTAATTTTATAATAAATTATTCAACCACAAAAAAGAATGATACCTATTAAGGAAATACATGTAAAGAAATATACAAAGAAAATATACATATATCCTTTAATTTTTTTTAAATAGTTTGGGGCAGGGTGGAGAAAATCCGGAGCATGGCGTCAGCCTGCAACATGGTTTGTGGAGTCTAAAAACCGGCTCCCAGTAGTCATGGATCAGGAAATGTCCTCGAGCTGAGGGTGTCTCTTAAGCTGAATCCTGTAGTGAGCAATGGTCCATAGCAAATTGTTTGAGGGAGGGTGGAGATGGAAGTAAAGGGGCCACTGAGAGCAAATCAACAGCAGCAGCAGAAGCAGCTTCTTCTTGGGCTGAGGCAAAGTGGACTGGGAACCTGTCTTTTTGCTTTGGGAGTTGGTTGGCAGTTGTTTGGGGAGGAGGGAATGTTCCAATTCCTGAGGAATTAAGAACTAAGGGTAAAAACAGTTAAATAAGGAGAAAAAACTGAAAAGGATGAGAGAGTGAAAGGGTAGTAAAGGATTTGTAAAGTAATAAGTAAAGGAGGGGGAAAAAGGAAGGGTTATATATAAAGGGGAAATGAATATATACAACGTAAACAGACATTATATACATTAATATGGACATTAGACAGAGAGACACACTCGAACATACACATAGACAGACAATGAAGATCAATCCACATGTTGCAGTTGAAAAACTTTCTCAGGTGGAATAATAGGTCAGAGCACTTAAAAATATAAAGCTAGTAAGTTAGATGGAAAGGTTTTCCAATTCCTAGACAAATTATCATTAGTGAGGGTAAACTTTGCTGAAGCATTCTTAAAATAATTATATTTTCAAGTCTAGAATACTAAGCAATATGGTAATGAGCACTGTAAAAGGAGTCTGTCATGAAGTATTATCTAATGGGCATTGAGCATCTATGTTCTTTTCCTGAAAGCAAATGGAAAATATGAGCATTATGGTGTAATAGTAGTGAGATTGAATTGAAAATAAATTGAAAAACATACTCAGTTGAATGAGCACTATGAATAAATGAATGAGCAAGAGTCTATGGTATGTAGTTGTCATTCTAATGGTATCAGTGACCATAAACATTAGATCATATGAAGAAAATTTGGCTAGGCAATAACATAAGGACATTAAGTTCAGACACTTTAATAATGAGTTGAGACAGTATTAACTAAAATTGACATGGGCATTAAGATGAAACAGAAACTCAGATTTCTCTCAATGCCAAAGTATAGGGGATTTTGATATATTCAGTTATATAATATATATCCATAACATGAATTTTGAGCATAAGAAGTAATAAAGCACTCCTATGTTCATTGCAACATTATTCACAATAGCCCTGGAAAGTTGCAAGAACAAGTATGTAAAGAAGTTTGGTAAATCTAGACAATGGAATATAATAAAGCCATTAGAAAAATAAAGTCATGAAATTTGCAAATATATGATGGACATGTAATGAAATGAATCAGAGTAGATGGGACAGAGATAGAATAAAGGCTCTCATCTTCTGGACTTAAAGAAACATAGGAGGAGGATAATACCACAAAACAATAGAAATGCAGGCCAGGAGGACTGGTGCTCTGTGGACAGCTTGCCACAATGGATGAAAGGTAGTTCAGGAAAGGAACCACTATGATAATTATAGTGGGAAATGATCACTCTGGGTAAGAAATGAGTACTGAAAGTAGATAAAGTGATATGCATGATAGCTTTTTAAATAATAGTATTGCAAACCACAATGTGTAAAAGAAAAAGAAAAAGACTGCAATAGAAGCTAGAAAGAATTAGAAGGTGAGAAGGAAGCAGAGGACATTGGTGGAGAGAAATTGACACTGGTGCAGGGATTGATTGGTTATCCAACTTTTTACTACTGAAACAATCACGGTGCTTACTTCAGCAGCACATATAATAAAATTGGGATGAAACTGAAACAACCATAAATAACTTTGTAACTTTGTATCGCACAGCAATTCAATACTTTTAAACAAAATATCAAACTATTTCTAGTCAAGAATAAATAGTCCTTGTTTATTCCAGATAAACAATCTTTCCATTTAAGAACATTATTCTAAAATACATAATTTTTAAATAGAAAATACAATTTGATCATCTCTGAGTAATGATCAAAATTAAGTCACATAAATTTTCCTCTTAAATGCTGACCCCATGCATGGATACAGTTCAAGTGGAAGTGGGGGTTTGCCTCATATCTGGAAGGCCCTGAGTTTGATTCTTAGCATGACATTGGCCCCCTGAGTACCACCTGATGTGATTTCTATGAAAAACACAAATCTAACTACCATTTGTTGACAGCAACATATGGGCTACTTTCTAGTAAAGGACATGTCCTATTATTCAAGTTTTTAGACTAATTGATTCATTATGACACACAAAATCTATTTTTCACTGGAGTAGAATCAAATTAAAAAGCTTTTTTTAGAGTTTTTGACTCCAAATTTGACAAGATAGGTAAGAGATAATATATGTCTTTGTCAATAAGTCAAATCTTCAGCTTAGTGCCATCACCGAAGGGGCCCAATGTCACACATCATAAGCAATGTTCTTTTTTTTTTCTGAAAACATTAAATGTATTTGAAAAAGGTGGAATAGAATTAAAATTAACTTTTCCCCAAGATACAAAAAGAGAAGAAACTTCTATTAAAAGTTATGTTATTTTACTTATTTCATAAGCTTCTCTGGGTCTAATGATATGATGCTCCTGGTTGCTATTGCCTTGTTGCTCAGGTTCAGTTCTACCCAGAGACAATAAGAATGTCCTAGGGATTTCTCTGTACTGTATAGTGTAGCATGTAGTGCTAGTAGTGAGCTAGAGCTTTCCACATGCAAGACATATGTATGTATACTCTACCATTATACAATTTACTTGGACCAAAAAATTCTTTTCTTTATTATTAGAAATAGTTCATTTTGCTCCCGAGTGCCTTAAAGGAGTAGTCTAAACTGTCTTAATAAAGAGAACTCATTCTCTTTTAGAATAACTGTAGGTAGGTCAAACTTTAATCTCCCTCCCAGGATCTCTCTTCCTCCTTGAAGGTCCCCACCATCCCTGTCTGTTCCCAAGATACAGAGGAAAGCTAATGTTCTCGTAGCATTGGGTTATCAGAGGTTCAAATGCTCTCCGAAAAAATGTCTTGCTTCATTTGTCACGGAGGACCTGCTGAAAATCTCTCATGTTGTGAACTCACCTGTAACAAATCATGAATGACTTTCGGCAGCACCAGTGCAAGGCAAACTAATCTGCAAGAATATCCATCAGTTTGTCTATTGGTCAACTTTTCTCCCTTCACGACTCGTGGTGAATCAACTCAGCCATTCTCAACTTAATTTTAGCTTCGATGATTTTTATAACCTCCAGAAGCTACCCAAGAATTTGTGAAATCTACAGACTTGAGCATAGAAATTGATACAGGGACATTACCTCAGGCTTTCTCTCTGCTTCAACAGAGCATGTCACTAGTTCCTTCATTTAAAAGCACCGAATGTATGTGGAAGGAAGAATTCCACGAGCTGTAATATCTTCTCTGGCGCCCAAGTGTCCGTAGAGTTTGTTTGCTTGTGCTCACACCGAAGGCAAAATTTGGAGAACAAAGGTTGGGGGGGGGGGGGAGGATGATAAGAAAGTTTCTTGAGGAGCCAAAAAGAAAAGTGATCCAATTCTCCCTTGAAGTCTCTGCCTTCTTTACAATTCACAAGCATCAAGATTTCATAAAAATATACTAGGAGAGAAGAATTCACGTGTTCTCCCAAAATAATATCTAAACTCTAAATCATTTCTAATTTTAAATTAAAAAAAAATAAGCCTTTATTTTTAACCTGGGCATAATCTTAACTTCTTATTCCCTATATCTTCAAATCTCAGTTTAACTCACTAAATTTCACTCTCCATCTATAAAATCAGCTCCTAAAATGTAGTCAAGGCTCTCGTGTGTATTTCCCCACCTATGGATTTTAAAATACTATTTTTGTCCGTTGAAAATTGGAACTGACTATTGCCCTCCGACTTAGTCCAAGATCTATCTTTCTGAAAAAATAGTCTAAAATAGTTCAAAAATAGCTGAAAAGACGAAAAAGAGGTCAAATTTAAATATTTTTTAAAAATATATTTAGTCCCTTTTGTACTTAAAACATTTTGGAATTTTTACTAAAAGACAATAAGAATTAGGTAGACAGTTAGACTGGAAAAATTTGTCATTTATTATCTTTTCATAATCATAGATTATTCTGTAGCTTTTGAAAATTAAGAACTTTAACAGTACAAGGGATGACATTATGAAAATATCAGTTTTGCCAAGCTTTACTGTATAGCACCCAGATTAACTTTTATGCATGTATGTATGTAAGACTCCAGAAAAAAAACATATGAAAGAATTATATAAAATCTCCTCCTGAAATTAATTCAGAGCTTCTTCTTCAACTCCATGTTCTTTCTTGAACATGTATCTCATTTGCTTGCCTCTATGTTTCTTTGCTTACTTCCACTCTGAAGAAGCATGTGTTTTCTCCTGAAGACACACTTTTCTCTTTCTCTACCCTCACATATTTCTAAAAAAATTTTCGTTAAAAACCTTGCTTCAGGGGGCCGGACTGTGGCACTGGAGGTAAGGTGCCTGCCTTGCCTGCGCTAACCTAGAACGGACTGCGGTTTGATCCCCCGGTTCCCCATATGGTCCCCTGTGCCAGGAGCGACTTCTGAGCGAATAACCAAGAGTAACCCCTGAGCGTCACTGGCGTGGCCAAAAAACCAAAAAAAAAAAAAAAAAAAAAAAAAAAAAAAAAAAAAAAAAAAAAAAAAAAAAAAAAAACATAAAAAAGAACCTTGCTTCAGAAGAAGGGCATCAACAACTTAGGAGTATTGCACTGGTAAAGGGAATGTTCATTTTTTATAACTGAAATCCAACTACAAACATGTTTGTTATCATGATGCTTAAATAAAGATATAAAAAAGAAGGCATACTGATGGCCAATAGATATGCAAAATAGTGCTGTTCACAATGAGCAGAACATTTCCTGGAATCATAAAAAGACCTTGGGGTTTGACAATGAGCATGTCCAGAGCCTGTAGTTGTTCCCATGGTCTTATGCTTCATGGGTGGAGAAACCTTGTATCCTTAGGTCAAGGGAATTCCCTTTGTTTATTTGGGTGCCATTCCTGGCAGTGCTTCGAGCTTACTCCTGGCTCTGTTCTCAAAATTCACTCTTCGTGATTCAAGAGATCAACATGAATACCTTTAAGTTTTATACAACCTGTGACTAGGTAATAAAATAAAATTAATGTTGAGTATAGGTGTAAATATATACAGTAGAAAGTACCTTTAGCAGATGATTATCTATATGGGACACAAAGATTAATTAAGTTTCAGGCATTTCTCTATTTCTCTCATAAAAATACATATTTTATTTGTTTTTGGGCCACGTGTGGCAGTGCTCAGGGGTTACTTCTGATGCTGTGTTCTCCTAGGTTCAGGGACCATATGGGATGTGGAGGATCAAACCCAAGTTAGCCACGTGCAAGTCAAATGCACTATTGCTGTACTATTGTTCCTAAAATTATAAATCACTGCAAGAAATCTATCTTTCATTTTTAAAAAATTATATTTTTAGCATTTTCTTTTTTAAAAAATACTTAAGGTGCCATATAATTTTAGGAGTTCAGTTCACACTTCTATAAGTTTGAAAAGCTAATTCCGCCCACCACCAAAGATCTTTCATATGATCGTTATGATATTTCTTTCATACTATCATTATGAAAGAAACTTTTCCACCTCTTTACATTTCCATACCATCATACTTTCATATGATCATTAAGAAAGAAACTTTTCCACCTCTTTACATTTTCTTCTGGAGATCCCAGATTTTTAGAGTCTAAAAGTTATTTTTGTCATGATCTTTCAGTTCTTCTTTGGTTATACTTAGTCTGTATAGAGTGAAAACATCTGGTTTTGGATATATATTGAGATTTAGGGTAATCACCTCAAGTTTCATTTATAATGTCACAGAAGACCTAGATTTATCTTGTGGATTTAAAATATATATATATGTATATATATATATATATACATATATATATATAGAGAGAGAGAGAGAGAGAAGTAGTATTTTATTGAGGATATGTATTGTAGCTTCTTTATCCACACATTTAGTAGTAGGTTTTTGGATTGATACCTGTATCTTGACTGCTGTGAATATTATACAAGGACTATAAATATTAAATTAAATATTAAATTAAATGAGTACTTTTATATTCTTTGGATAAATGCCTAAAAGTGGCATTGCTGGATATCTGATATTTCTATTTTTAGTATTTAGGAAACCTTTTAAATGTGGCTGGCTATTTACTTGATATTAAATAAACAAACTTGATGCTAGGAATATGCATTGCAATAAAAGGGGAGTTATTGTAAATTGCACTATTAGTTAATGATAGTATTGGGACTATAATTTAAAATGTTTGATATTCAGATATTATCTTCGTATTTTCAATTGCATGTAATAAGAAAGGAAAAAGACAAGTATTTTAATATTAACATTTCTATTTATGCAGTACTAAAATTCCTAATCATTGTATTGAGAAAAAAACTAAAGGCATAAATTAGGAAGTAAAGAATATAATACATTTTAATCATAGATTACATAATCATATAACTAGAAAATCTTCAAACCAAACCAATACCCCACCTAGAACTAATAAACTATTTTAGGAAGGTTGTATAATAAAATATTATACAAAATTAAGTGGTTTCCACATTTTACAGAATCACAACTAGAAATCAAAATAAAGTTAAATAGAGCCATTTAGAATAGGCTCATAGAACATAAAAATTTTATGGACAATCTAAGAAAGTAATTGTAAAATCTGTATGGTGGTGTTTTAAAAGAAAGAGAATGAGAGAATAGATGCATTGAATTAAGAAAATAGCAACACATGAATCCTCATGAACAAATTAAGAAAACAAAAAGAAGTAAATAAGGTATATAGTATTATTTGAAATTATTAGCATGTTTACTAAGTCATTTGACCTCAAAAGAAAAATGTCTAGTTTCACTGGGTCAGAGAGAAAATACTGAGGTTAAGGCACTTGTTTGCACAGGACTGATCCAGGCTTGATTAGCATATTTGATTCACTGAGCACTATCAGGAGAAAGCCTGAACACAGAACCAGGAATAAGCTCTGCCAGGTAAGGTAGGCCCTCCCCCACCAAAAAAAAAAAAAAAAA
>PVKC010030465.1:0-14810 GCA_004027635.1 Crocidura indochinensis | reverse complement strand
AGTTAGTTCCCCAAACTTATTTTTCTTATCATCTAACTATTTTAGTAAAAAAAAAAAATCAGCCACTGCCCCCAATCTAAGTTTCTATATCTTTATTTCAATAGAAAAAATGTTTTAAAAATCTTGATCAAAAATCTAGACTAAAGTAGGGATCTCTCTGAATTAAGAGAAAATATCAAGGTACTCCAGTGAGTACTGATCTAGCCCATGGCACTCTGACATGATACCACAGGCCCTCCATTTTTATTTGTGTTTATTTGTGTTTGAATTGTGGTTTCCCAGCAGAATTATCCCCAATGGTGCTAAGAATGGTATGCAGTGCCTCTCCTCTCTAATCCCAAATCATTTTATCAGAACTCAGAGAATTCCAAGAAGTACAATTTGAAAATCTCCTGAAAACTCAATGGAATAGTTTTTTTGTGGCATCTAGAAAGAAGTTGATTTTATTTGTTTTAGGACCACATCCAATACTGCTCGGGGATTACTTTTGAGAGGATGATATAGGGTTCCAGGGATCAAACCCAGGTCTCCATGTGCAAGACAAGCACCTTCAATACTGTACTATCTCTCCATTCTTGATTTTGCTTTAAACTATTTTAGTACAAGGAATGCCACTGCTTTGTGAGACACCAATATGTCACTGAATAATTCCATTCTAAATTAATTTATCTTCTGAAATGTATCTTCTGCTAACCTTCATTTTGTGATTCAAAATGGAGACGAATGCAAGTTGTCCATTTTCTTATGAAAACTTTTCAAATACTTGAAATCATTATCATGAACTCTCTCTATATTCATATTTTTACTCACTCAAATTCATGTATTTATAACTTATCAGGCACAATGTGTAGTAGGAAGTCACTGTCTTTATCCTCCTGGAGCTTACATTCTGAGGGAGGAGCTAGACATGTGTAGACATAGTTTTAAATTAGTATATGGAGAGGGTAAAGGAAAGATAACTTACCCAGGTCAAGAGAGTGTATCTAGAGAAGTTTCATTTTTGACTATTAAAAGAGAAAACAGAGCTACTACTGTATTTTAGTGCATATTTGTTGTAAATTTATGCTCCCAGTTTTTTTTTCAAGAAGCAAAAAACTTCTAACAGCAAGCATTATTGTAAATAATTTTCCCATTACCATTGGTTTTCCTAGATATCCCTCAGTGATCATTTTAACTCAATAATGCTGTTGTAAGGTATATTAAAAGACACTGGAGTCTGATCTCATTATCAATTTGAGAAAGTGAGTGTGAAGTTTTCTGGCACATAGCAAATCGATGAAAGTTTACAATCTCTTCTCTGTAATCAGTTGGCAACTTTTGACCCTTTGTGGTTCTCCTTTTCATGGATAGATTGTGTCATCACCTAAGCCTCATGACCCAGCCATGACTCTCCTTAGATTGTTAGAAGAATGTTGTGTTTACAAGAACCTCCTATACCTTCATTTGCAACATCACCTATTAGCACTGTAGCCACTGATGTTCATTTTGTTGATATACAAACAAACCCTCAATTTGTAGAAACTTGCCTCTTTCAGGACTTGAGACATGTTTTTGTCTAGAAAGGCTTGCATTTCTTAGCTTGTCTTTAGCTTCGAGCTTAGTTTTTAGCTTTCACTATGAAAACTCTCTTTTTTTTGGGGGGGGCCACACCCGTTTGATGCTCAGGGATTACTCCTGGCTAAGCGCTCAGAAATTGCCCCTGGCATGGGGGGACCACATGGGACACCAGGGGATTGAACAGTGGTCCTTCCTTGGTTAGCGCTTACAAGGCAGACACCTTACCTCTAGCACCACCTCGCCGGCCCCTGAAAACTCTCTTTCTGAAACAACTGTTTCCATGCTGTTTAGTAAGCATAATCACTTCCAGCTTAAAACCTGCCAACAATTTATTTACTCATAATCAGAAAGAAAGGCTTTATGTACTACCATGTCAAAGAATGCATATCTCACTGTCATGTGACTAGCTCGTGGCAGTTTATCCGCCTACCTCACTGGTTTTTTTTAAAACAATAATTGTTTCATATAAATCATATAGAGTTTTGGTTACTAGATTAAGCCATAGATAAGCAGTAAGACAAGCTGTGTTGATGCCAATTTTGAGAAATTTTAAAAGAGAAAGGGCATTTGAAGCCACATAATGTTTTGGAAAGAACATTTGGCCAGTAGACTTGGATTTGAATTCCTACCTTTTATTTCTTGTTAACTGAAACATCTTACCTTAGCCCTTTGAATCCTCTTTGGGCTCAGCATTCTTCCTTACTCAGTATACCTCATTTGAAATATTTGAAATATCTTGAAGTATCTTGCAAGTTGAATCCTGTAATGGTCATTGTATTGGCATTTCGTATGGTTAAGCATAAAAATATTTGAAATAACTCATTGAAATATTATTAAAACATCATTTTCTGTTCTTAATTCTTTAGACAACTCATTGAAGTGAGTATCTGGTGGTAGTTGCCCTGCCTTTCTTCAACTCATTCTAAGAAAGACAGACATCAAATCAAAGAGCTATATTGTTTTCAAATGATATAATTCTGCTTTTAGGAGGCAGTAGAGGGGTAAAGGCACATATCATGCATGCTTCTGACCATGAATTCTCAATCCCATATGTCATCCTGAGCATCTCCAGCATACCAGGGCTCAAGCAGTAGTGCCTCTACCAGTTGGGAAAGTATCTAGGACAATAGCCCCTGGGCCCCCGAGTACTTTTGGGAAGGCATCCCATCTGAGTAAAAAAGAAATTAATAATAATCCAGTCTTGGTTTGAGGTAGATAAGAAAAACGAAATTCGGGTGAACTACTCAGGGTTACGAGGTGAGTTACCAAGTGAGCTGCTTTTGGAAGTGAACGATTCATTCCTGCCTTGGCATTTTACACTTTCAAGTATAGCATGGAAGCTCCTCTGAGGATCTTAACGAGCCCAGTACACAGTACTCTGTCTTCTGTGAACACTGATAAATAAACATAAAGAGCTAGATTATTTTTCTCTAGGTATTATAGAAAGGATGTTTAATCCAGAGCATGTCTCTTTACCTCTCTAGACCTTAATTTTCCATTACATAAATAAGACAGACCATACTAAATGCCAATATAATGACCATTACAGTTCGAATCACTCTACAGTAAATCTCACCTTTGACTTACTTTATTTTACCACACTATCTTCTTGACAACCAAATGTTAATTTAGTGGAATAATATAAATGATGCTATATAGACTTTATCTAATCAGGATTCAACTTGCAAGATATGTGTTTTATGCATCCCACAGGGATTTTTTTTTTTTGTGGGTTGAAATAAACAAGTATCTGAAAATACTTGGGAACATAAAAAGCATTATCCAGGGAGCAGTAATTTCTCAGTGGGTCAGGACTAGAGAGATAACACTAATGTGCTCTTGACAGGATCATCCCAGACAGAGTCATCCTCACAGACGGCGAAGAAGAGTCTGATAGGATATACTTCACAAAAAGACAGAGTAATTTACTTGAAGGAGAGAAGAAATAATAAATTTAAAAAGATTTCAAACATAGTTCCTAAATTAAAAGTTATAAGAGCTATAATTCTGCATTGGCATGTTTATAAAGAAGTAATAAAGAAAATATAGCAAGAAATTTTAAACTAACAATTATGTCTATCATATAAAGCTTATTTTAGTTTCTATGAATTTAATAAAATACATCATTTAGAATAAATTTATCTATCATTTTTAATAAAAGCAGACTCTGTCCAATGTGTGCAGTACAGAATCAGAGGTAGGCCTGGCTCTGCTTTATATCTATGTATAATTCATTGATGACACAGGAACTAAGAATATAAAGTGGAGAGAAGAAAGCCTCTTAAACAAGGAATGTTAGACTAAGGAAAGTAGTTAAGTCCCCAGTCATAAAAGAAAGGTAAAAGAGAATTGAAAAGGAGAAAATGTACCAAAGGAACAGTAGTAGTTATAGCTTAGTCATTCTAATAAAAAAGCTTATTTTCTAATAAAACTTCCAATAGAGGAAGTATACTAGCAAACAGAGAGCTCTCTTTTATTCACACAGAACTTTGTGTCAACCAGTCTAGCAAAAGTATTACAGCTGAGAATACTAGTTAGCGATCATAGCCACTGCCTGCCTGGGACTAAGAGAGAAGAGAATAAACTAAGTATACTTTTTATTCCTCCTGGTGTGTAAGTCCTACCCCAGCCAGCCAGGGTTTCAGAGAGAGGGAGAAACAATGAACTAAAATTTACTGTAGGAGCAGGAGGCAGAAGAAGGCTTGTGGTTAAAGAAGAAAGAAAAGGAAGTAGATACAAAGTTTTTCACTTTTATTGTTATCTACTGTCTAAGGTGCAAATATACTATTTAAAATTTTTTCTTTGTTTCTGTATCTAAGCCTCTTTTTTCTCTATATAATCTATTTTTCTATGCTCGATTTCTCTCTTTTATTTTTCTCTTACATTCGTTTATCTTATTCATTCATTCAATTTCTCTCTTTTCAACATTTCACTTTTTTTTTTTTTTACTATTTTTCCCCTGAAATTATTGTAGAAGCCAGGATTCATATGACGGGCCAGAAAAGAGAAACCAAGTATACTTTTTATTCCCCCTGGAGCCTGAGACCTGATGCTACGCCAGGGGCTTTCTGAGTGAGGGAGAGATAGATGGAAATTCACTGGTCAAAGTTGGCCAGGGGAGGCCCTCATACCAGAAAGAAAAAGGGATAGATACAAAGCAGGCATCATCTTGCTAATGCTTTATGTCCCGCCCCTTGCGATCCAGCAGGCACTACTCTGGTCACTACTATTCTGCGCCCTCTCAACAGTCCAAGTTTTTCCTTTTATACCCAGCATGACAAGGGAATGAGTCCAGGGGCATGTCCAGGTTCAACTGTCTTTACAGTCCTGCTGCCAAGTGGGGTATCCAAGGGGAGTGTTCAACTTCAACTGCCATACATCAACACTGGGTCTTCATATCAATGTATTTCCTCTTCCTCCGCCTACATTTTCCCCAACTTTATATGTATTATATAGGACACATAAGACTGTGTATCATTATATACCTACCTACAATACATTACCCAGTAAAATACTGAATATATGCATTTAGCTCAATTGTGTGCACCAAACTTCCCGAATTGAAAAGGAGAAAATGCACCAAAGGAACAGTAATAATTATAGCTTAGTCATTCTAATAAAAAAAGCTTATTTTCTAATAAAACTTCCAATAGAGGAAGTATACTAGCAAACAGAGAGCTCTCTTTTATTCACACAGAACTTTGTGTCAACCATGTCTAGCAAAAGTATTACAGCTCAAAGATGAGGCTCAGAAGAAATTCAAGTTTTTCTGATTGAAACCCATTGTTTTGACTTTGGATGTGGTTTGATTCAATGCAGTATTTTTTTATTTTAACAGGAAATAAAGGAAAAGAAGAAATTTTGCAAAATGTATATAGAAGACCTTGTGAAAGAAGCAACAGAAATCAACATGAAAAATGAGGCTTTACAGAAACTTTGGCCACAAATGTTCATTGAGCTTGTTAGGGATGCCGTCATAGAAATCCGCAATAAAAATTCCTATATGAAGCTTTGCCTGCAGCAGATAGCTGAACAAAAGTAGAAATGGCTTTCATTACAATTGATTTCTGCTCTTTTATGGCTTTGAAGGTTGAAATAGATTCAACATGTTAAAACAACAACAGCAACTATCCTGCAAACTAGAAAGGCTAACATCAGAACATTATTACCTGCTATAAAGGAAGGAAGCAAAGAAAATTAAAGGGAAGATTATCTCACAATGACCACACAGCCTGGCAGCTCAGCCATGTTTCCAGCTGGCTTGAGCTTTGGTGATGTGTTCTGATTCTGACTTTGATTGGTTACCCCTGCTATAGCCCAAAATACATCCTGTTTGCTCCTGGTTGAGCATGAGTTACTTCTGCCTACTTTCAGCTGATAATTTCCGGTTATTTGCCTTTCTATTTTATGCCATGATGTCAAAGCCTCAAAGAAATGTTCTTTTCTATAATGAAGAATAAACTTATTTTAAAAATTGGTATGAAAAAATATGTTTTTTCCTTCACTGGGTCAGAATATTAATCATAATTCTTGAACTTTTTGCTTATTTAGGAAAATACTTCAATTTTCTTAGCTAACATTCTCAGTCATTCTAAGAGCTTGGGAGCAGGGTAGGGTGGTGTTAGTGGGGCAGCAAATACAAAAATGAATCAAAATAGGAGCAGGAATAAAATAATTTGTCTTACATGATGCTGAGAGAAAGTGACCTGCAGAAATAAACAGGTATCTCTGCCACCTGTTTTCTCCCTCTGTCAGCTGTGTGGGTGTCTTTTTTTTCAGGTACCCTAAAAAGGATAGAGACACAGGTGGGAAAGGTTCTAAATGTTCTATCCTATTTATCTTTTTTTTTTAAGTTTTGGGGCCACACCAGTGATCACTTCTGGTGGGCTCAGGAAACCATGTGTTACTGGGAATTGAACCCAAGTCAGCTCTGTCCAAGACAAAGCACCCAGACCTCTGTACTGCCTCTCCAGTTCTGCAGTTCTAAGTTCTAATTTCATGTGAATGTCTACTCTAAAGATAAGTTACAAGCAGGGAAGTAGGGTTTGTTCCCTGGCAAAGCTGAAGAAGGGACAATTTTACAAAATAACAATGTCTTGGGCCAAAGAGCTACTACACAGGTTAAGGCACTAGAGGGTATGCAGCTGACCCTGAGCACGTCCAGGGGTCACTTCTCAGAACAGTCAGGAGTTATCTCTGAACATTTCAGAGGTGGGCCCATAAACAAAAAGAAAAACCCCAAAATGGCAATGATTACCTTGTAGGCTAATCAATAGGAATTCTCCAACTTGCTCCAATTTTGCCTTGTAGATATTTGTGATGACTGAGGGTCTCCCCCGCCAGTGCTTAGAGCTACTTCCAGTTCTCTATGCCAAGGTTGCACCAAATAATGGTAGGGTCACAGGCAATACTGGTACTTTAACCTCTCCACACCTGCCTTGAATTTTTTTATGGTCACTTTCTCCAAGCTTCACACACTTGGTAGAGAGCTAGGTTGGTAGCAACGGCAGAGGGGGGCCTACATCTTTAAGAACTTTGATTCCTATGCTCAAAGGGGAAGAAATTAGAAGGATGCTCTCAACCTGTCCTTTGCTGGGCCACTTTACTAGATTTGTGTCTTATCACTTAAAACTTCAAGGAAGAGAAAAATGCACACCCATAACCAGGCTAGTGATTTCCATGGATTGCTTTTATCCCCAGAAGAATTCTCAAAAACACAGTATGGATGGATGGATGGATGGAAACCTGGGCAGCAAGGAGTGAAAACAAAAACTGAGAGTCTGCCTAGTTAGCCAGGGAAGCTGGAGAACAATACAGAGGAACTGCTGTAAAGAATAAATATATCTATATCTATCTGTCTATATATATGTAATAACAGTATTTACAATAATTTTTACATTGGGGTTGTAGACATAGAATGTACACCACTCTTCACCAGTGCAAACTCCTACCACCAATGTCCCCCCCCCCATTTCATTATCCCAATCCCTGCCTGTTTAAGACAGGAATTCTGCTTATCTCCCTCATTATCGTTGTTATGGTAGTTGTTGTTATGGTTAGTGCTCTAACTGTACTCACTGCTCTCTGTGATAAGTTTCATGCCATGAGTTGGTCCTCTTGGTGTTCAACTTCATTGTCTCTGGATATTATTGTCATACTGTCTTTTATTTTTCTTATATCTCATATATGAATGAAACTATTCTATGTCTACCCCTCTCTCTCAGGCTCATTTCACTCAGCATAATAGTCTCCATGACCATCCATATATAGGGAAATTTCATGACTTCATTTTTTTCTAATAGCTGCATAGTATTCCATTGTGTATATTAACCACAGGTTTTTGTTTTGATTTGGTTTGGTTTTGGGGCCACACCTGACGACAATCAGGGGTTACTCCTGGCTATGCACTCAGAAATCACTCATGACTTTGGGGACCATATGGGACATCGAGGGATCAAACCTCGGTCTGTCCTAGGCTAGTGCGGGCAAGGCAGGTGCCACCACTCCGGCCCACTGTACCACAGTTTCTTTAGCCACTTATCTGTTGTTGGGCACTCGGGTTGTTTCCAGGTTCTGGCTATTGTAAATAGTACTGCTATAAACATAAGGAAGCAGAGGGCATTTTTTGTATTGTGTTTTTGTGTTCCTAAAGTATATACCTAGGAGTGGTATTGCTGTATCATATTTTTGAGGAATATTCATATTTTTCCATAAAGGCTGGACTAGACAGCATTCCCACCAGCAGTGAATGAGAATTTTTTTTCTTTCTGCCTCCCCCACCAGCACTGGTTGCTCTTGTTCTTTGTGATGTGTGCCAGTCTTTGTGGCATGAGATGAAACCTCATTATTTTGATTTGCATCTCCCTAGTGATTAGTGATGTGGAGTATTTTTTGATGTGCAGAGTAAAGTGGAGTGGCTTTGCTTCTCTGCTTTTGTGTCTCTGGGCAGAAGAAGCCTGTGTTCCCTCAGTGGAGTGGGGGGCATAGCCTCTCAGGTTAAACATGTCTTTTGAGGAAGGGGGCACTCACCCTTCTGTTTCTCAAGGCTTCTGCCAGCCTCAGGCCAGAAATAGGTATCCTGATGTTTTTGTGTTTCTGGGCAGAAGAAGCCTGTGTTTCCTAGTGGAGGAGGGGCATAACCTATCAGGTTAAATATGTCCTTTGAGGAATGGGGCACTCACCCCTCTGTTTCTCAGGGCTTCAGTAGCCTTGAGCCCGAGCTGGGATTCTTGCTGCTTTTATGTTTCTGGGCAGGAGAAGCCTGTGTTCTCCCATCAGAGAAGGAGCTTCACCTCTCAGGTTAAATATGTGCTTTTTTAAAGAGGAAATAATAAGTTTGAAACTTAGAGAACAAAGGTTAGTTTTTGTAACCTGCTTTTATGGGTCACTTGGAGTTAGAGTGGTTTCCATTGCCAACAAGTTCAGAGCCAAGTTTGAAAGTTGATCATGTCAACTGAGGTTAACCAGTAATTGGTGGATTATTTGTTTATCTTTGATTCTGGTTTTCTACTCATGTTTATATATTTCTGGCTCATTTTATCTGTCTTTTGCTGCAAACTACCTTGAGTCCTCTGTGCAAAGAGGATAGAATAAATAAATGAGCTCAAGTGTCCTTACAGCTTTAAAGCTCCCAAAGACCAATGACTTCTTTATTTTTGCTGTACCAGGATCACTTACAGTTTCTCTTTGGAAGACAATGAAACTATTAATCTCTTCTCCTCATCTCTCCAAGCCTGAACCACAAGGAAATTGGCTTCTTCTCTTTGTTTATCTTGAAATATTTCAACATGCAGAAATACATGTAGAGTAGTATCTCAAATAAATACCCTGTACCTACCCCAAACATAATATATTAACATTTTTCACTTTTGCCTCAGTTTTAAAACTCAAACATTAGAGAAACAGGGCCCCTCTGTACTTCTTTTCCTCTCTTGAGGTAGCCACTGTTTTGAATTTGAAGTTTATTTCTTTTCTTTTTTTTTTTTTTGTGTGTGGTCTTTGGGTCACACCCGGCAGTGCTCAGGGGTTACTCCTGGCTCCATGCTCAGAAATTGTACCTGGCAGGCACGGGAGACCATATGGGGCACCGGGATTCGAACCGATGACCTTCTGCATGAAAGGCAAATGCCTTACCTCCATGCTATCTCCCGGGCCCCTATTTTAACTCATGGTTTTGTACCATCATAATTAATGCAAACATGCATGGGGAGTTATTAGACTTTTTTAAAAGTAAAAAAATAAAGCTTTATTTAGAAATTCTGAGAGGGGAAGAGAAAGAAACACACTCAAGAGAGAGTGCAGGCTTCTCTAAAAGCAGAAAGAACTCCAGAATTAAAATATGAAAGTATACATCTCAAGCACATGTGTCTTATTGGTTTAATTTTTTGTTTTTGTGTTTTTATTTTTTAGTTTTGGGCCACACCCAGTGATGCTCAGGGGTTACTCCCGGCTATGCACTCAGAAATAGCTCCTGGCTTGGGGGACCATATGGGATGCCGGGGGATTGAACCGCAGTCCATCCTAGCTAGCCTGGGCAAGACAGACACCTCAGTGCTTGTGCCACTGCTCTGGCCCCGCCTTATTGTTTTTTTTTTAATATTCATAGGCAATCTGTATTTTCCTGTTATTTTCTATTCAATATATTTCTGAGTAGCTCAAAAATAAATTCTGGGAGTAACTACTTTCATTTTGACTGCTTTTGCTGTTTATTTGTATAATCAGCATAGAATTTTTATAGTCATTGTCTATTATTGAGCAGTGTGTTTTCTGATTACAACTATCACAATGTTGTGTTTCTTTTATTTTTCTTGGGGTTTTTGGGTCATACCTAGCAGTGGCACTCAGGGGTTACTCCTGGATCTGCACTCAAAAATAGCTCCTGGCCTTCTCTGGGGGACCAGATAGGATGCCAGGATTAGAATCACCGTCTGTCCTGGGTCTGCTGCATGCAAGGCAAATTCCTACCTCTGTGTTATCTCTCTGGCCCCCAAGTGTTGTTTTAAATATATTTGTTCACATGTGGGTTTGGGGGACACAGTAGAATTGCTGTTTTAAGTACTCATTCAGTTGCACTGAATATTGTCAAATGTATCTGCCATATTTGTTTACCCATTCCTCTGAGTTGTTTTTAGTTTAGAGCAGGGGTCTCAAACTCGAGGCCCGTGGGCCGCAAACATTGTGGCCCTCCATACAACATTTTGTGGCCCTGCCCTAGAGGAAACTTTTTTTGTTTTGTTTGTTTTAGTTGTTTAGGTCACCACCCCCAATGTTCAAGACTTTGCATTCAAAGATCACCCCGACTTTGCCTCCTGCGGTCCCCAGGTAAATTGAGTTTGAGACCCTTGGTTTAGAGGTATTATGGTTAGAGACATTTTTATATAAGGTGTGTGTGTGTGTCCTTGAGTGTTTGCACATGCACAGTAGATTTGCAGGTTCAGAGATTTGAACTCTGGGTTAAATCATTTAACTCATAAAATCCTGTGTTTACTCACTTAACTTTATAAGGAACCGACTTAACATTTTTCCCCCAAGGTGGCTGTATAACTTTATACTGCCTCCAGCAATATGTAAACAGTTGCGGTGCTTCACATATATTTTCTAACAGTGGTTGTGTTTGGGGCCAGAGAGACAGTACAGTGGATAGATAGGATGCTTGCTCTGCATACAGTTGACCCAGGTTTGATCTCTAGCACATCATATAGTTACTGAGCACCACTATGAGTGATCTCTGAGTGCAGAGCCAGGAATAACTCTTAAGTATTACTGGATATATCTCAAAAACAAACCAACAAAAAAGAACAAAAAAAATTCAAAATAGGAATTGGCGTGAAACTTTAGCTATTTCAGTGCATGGTTTTTCTCAGTCATCTTGTATTTGTTTTTCTTTTTTTTCTCTGTTATTGCACACTTTTATGTGCAATAATGGAGTTTTTTATCTTCTTTGTAAAGTTGTGCTTAGATTTGTAACCTATTTCTTAAGTCTTGTCTTTATTACAGATTTACATGAGTAAAGAATATATCTAATATATATTATATATATCTTATATATAAGATATATCATAGATAAGGCAACTTACCTTCTAAAACATAAGCAAATATTCTCTATTATCATTCTGGAAAATTTTCTCAAAGAATGGCTTGAATATATCAGTATTAGAATCACATGTATGTGAGGTCTCACAATTCAGAGACCCACATCTATACCTTTCCCCCAGACCAAAACTCTGTGGACAGCTCCTAGATAACTGTCAGGCATCCCAAGCCTTGGAACCCATGTTTTGATGGCTGCTGACCTGAAGTCAGAAGCCCCTTCGCTAAACCCTGCCTCTGGAAAGAAGTCCACAATCACCTCTGCCCTCCTCCAAAAGAAAACCAACCTGATGAGCTATGGGAGTGTGGGAAAGGCACTTGCCTTGCACACGTTTGACTCTAGTTGAATCCTTAGCACCTTATATTGTTTCCTGAACCCCAACAGTAGTGACCCCTAAGAACTCAGTCAGGAGCTAGATATATCATTGGATATAGCCCCAACACTCTGACCTACAAGGAAAAGAAAATCAACCTGATCAGATCCTAGGGAATGTATATCCACATTAACAAGGATACAAGAATTATTCAAATGTCATATTTTAAGTCAGCTTAAAATCACTAAATGTACCCATGTTTAAGAGTTCTAGCCCTCTACTTTTCTTCATGCAATCACTGTATCAGAACTGGGCAGCTATTCTGGAACCCTTAACAAGATGGAGTCACAGAGGATATGAAGTTGGACTTTGGATAGGGGCAGATGACCAGTGGCAAAGCATTATGTGATATGGTAAGAATAAGATGAAGGTTCTAAGCATTCCCAAGGATGCTGCCATGCATAAGGAGCAGAGTGCTGACAGCAATGGAGAGGGTGACAGGATGAACTTATGAAGCATTTGCTTTTGAGTCCATCCCAGCATGGAACACAAGAGTGCAGAGATCCTCAGCATCAGGAATTATGAAAAGCCACATCTCATAGGCGAGCTTGCAAAGTTTTTTTTCTAAAATGGTTAACCTGATGACCAGAAAGACTATAGAGTTGAACACCCAATGACCTATAGAATTAAGCAAAGCTGACAATGAAATACAGAGTATGCTTCTTAGTATAAATTTAGCAAAGACCATTCAAATGCTGTCTCAGTACATTTCCAGTCAGTGCATCTATGATGGCGTATCTTAGGAAAAAAATTATAAGCTCCTTGCTCTCTGCTTTTCTCTCCTCCTCTTTCCTATTTATTTATTTTACCATCGTGGTCTCCACCCTCATCTCTCATTATTGCTCAGATTTTGTTGTAAACTGTCTCTCAAGATCCATCATGTCCTCCATATTTTTCTTCTCTTTATTAGTCTCCCTTGATTCCCCCTTCAATATTTCTGCAATCCTCTCCCTCCAGTCCCCACTTCTGCTGCCTCAATATTTTCTCATTCATACTTCTCATCATATAACACATCTTTCTCCCTCTCCATCCTTTAACTTCAGCATTTCTCAGCTTTAGTTTCTGAATGTATCCAACTATGTGAGTTCCAGCAGGTTTGCACCCTAAACAGAATTCCTCAAGGCAGTCGGCTTGGGGCAGGTTGGAATATTTACGTTTACTAAACTGATTGATGTCTCTTAGTGAGGCCATTAACGGCAATAAAATTAGGGAGCCACAATATGCCATTTTATTGAATACTCATTGAAAGTAATGGTTTATTTTTATTGACTTTTATTTTGGTTTAGGGACATATCTGGAGGTGCTGAGGGTCTACTCCCAGTTTTGTGCTTGAGAATTGCTCCTGTGGGAGAACAAAATGGTGCTAAAGTTTGAATCTACTTTCTGCCTATAGATCAGGTGTTCAGCCCATTGAACTTTCTCTTGACCTTATTTTTTTTTTTTATCTTTTATAGGAGCAACATTTAATGCAGACTCTCTTAAGGTGCTAGCAAGGGTTTTGTGGGGAAGTCTTATTTTACAACAAGAATGGTTCAGAATCCTCAGAGACAATGAGAGGAGGACTGGAACTTCCAGCTTACTTCATGAAGCTCACCACAAAGAGTGGTGAGTGCAGTTATAGAAATAACTACACAGAGAACTACCCTAATCATGTGAATGAATGAGGGAACTGGAAAGCCTGTCTGAAGTACAGGTGGGAGTGGGTTGGGAGGGAGGGAGATTTGGGACATTGGTGGTGGGAATGTTGCACTGGTGAAGGGGGTGTTCTTTACATGGCTGAAACCTAATCACAATCATATATGTAATCAAGATGTTTAAATAAAGGAAAAATACGGAAAAAAAAGAACGATTCAGAAGCACTGCCGGGATTATCTCATCTTTCCTAGGCATCATTTCCAGCCTCTTATTTTGAAATTTTGTCAAGCCAAAGACTCAAGTACATCTGGAAAATTGATGATGCTTTGTGTGTGGAACAGGGACAAAGAGATTAGAATGACCTATAATTGCCACATGTCACCAGAAAGCAATGATTTATTTAACAAAATATTAAGAACAATACCAAAAGCCCAACAGACACAAGTTCAGAGTTTCCATTAACTAAATTTGTATCTATTTGAACATAGTGTTACTGATATAAATTGCTTGGATAAACTTGAGTCAATGATACTGTGAATTCATAATTATTCTCAAGAGAAAACATAACATAACAAGTACAAATTCATAGTGTAATACACAAAAAAGATAAACAGTTATGAATTTGTATCTTATTAATGGATTTTAACAAGTGGCTATTGTTCATCTATGACTATTTCACTTCTCCTATTCTTTTGTTTTAGATAAAAATACACATATTTTCTTCAGAGAAAAGAATTATGGAATTTAGTAATCCAACATTCTAGAAATAAAATAGAATTATCAAGATGAGATATTTCTTCTGATTTGGTTGGTAGAAGAATGAATACATAAGAGTATAATGGAAAGAAAATCCAATACTTCATCTGGATTACTAGATGAAAATAAATATAAAAATGCAATGATCAATAATTTTGTAAATAAAACTTCTTTTTTTTCGGGCCACACCCGTTTGATGTTCAGGGATTACTCCTGGCTAAGTGCTCAGAAATTGCCCCTGGCTTGGGGGGACCATATGGGATGCCGGAGAATCCAACCACAGTCCTTCCTTGGCTAGCGTTTGCAAGGCAGACCCCTTACCTCTACCGCCACCTCGCCGGCCCCTAAATAAAAGTTCTTTCATTTTAAACTAATTTTAAAGAGCATATATTAATCAAT
>PVKC010030464.1:0-14813 GCA_004027635.1 Crocidura indochinensis | reverse complement strand
AAAAAAAATGTTAGAAACTGCCATCAAACGAGTAAAAATGCATCCATAAATTTCAGGACTATTGGTAATCTGGGCATATTTTCCCTAAACGTATTTCTCTTACTGTGTTACAAGATCAGCCAGCTTGTGTTCACCCAAAAGACAGTGTCATAGGTGATGATACCTTAAGTGTTATATAGTGGAGCTGAGGGATTCTTCCTAAGTAAAGGATGAAAAAAGTAACTTTCAATTCTGAATGATACATTTTTTTGTTTTTTTTTGTTTTTTTTTGTTTTTTCGGCCACACCATTTGATACTCAGGGGTTACTCCTGGTTAAGCGCTGGGAGGACCTATATGGGATGCCAGGGGATCGAACTGTTGTCCTTCCTTGGCTAGTGCTTGCAAGGCAGAGACCTTACCTCTAGCACCACCTCACCGGCTCCACATTTTTTAATTTAAAAAGAAACCCATTAATATTGTGAATCTTTTTATATCTAGGTAATTTTTAGTATAAAGCTACTGCCAACAAAGAAAACTTTCATACCTATTCTCTTCTGGGCATTTTTTTCTTATATATTACCTGTGTGAATACTTTTTATTACTTCTATTTCTCCCTAGACATGAACTTTAGAAAGAAAAAAACAATTTTCCTACTTAATTTTTATTTATTCATATTGGATTGTACTTTAATTCAAGATTGTCCGACTCTGTGTGGCAGATATGCATAAAGATACCATTCATCCTAATGGAATCTTTTCATCATTCTTCTGATTGCTGTTTCTCTTTTCATGTTTCATAATAGTTTCTTCCATTAGTATTTTAGCATGGTGATATTTATACTAGAGCTGAGTTTTTTAAAAAATAGTTTTTAATATAAATACTGTTATTACAAAATTGTTCATGATTGAGTTTAAGTCTTACAAGGTACACCACCCTCATCCATGAACATTTCCCAAAACCATTGCCCCCGATTTCCCTCCCGTTCTACCCACTGCCTGCCTCTGGGGCAGATACGATAGAACTGAGTTTTTTAAAATTCATTTAAATAAAATGTATTACAAAGCTGACATAACTGATAATAATACATTTGTTTTAGAAGACCAAAGCAACATGATTAAAAATATAGAAAATTGAAAGAAAAACTGAACAGATAGAAGAGAAAGGAAAGAATATTTTGAAAATTATTGAATCACAATGAATACATTAAAGCAAGTTTAGTAAGCTCTTCCTTTTTTTTTTTAAAAAAAAGGATGAGTTAAAAATACAGTAATAAAGATGTGAGAGTGGCAATTGTTTCTTGCATAGGTCTGACAAACTATGGGGAAAATGGAGAAAAAAATCCTTGGATTAAATACAAGGAGACTTTATCCCTAAAGTTTCCTAGCATAAGACTGACTCTGGGTTCCAGGCATATTAGGTTGTCCAATCCCTGAGTCATTCTCTGTGGTCTATTGAAATTTATTTTGCACATTAGCTGTTGTTGGTGTCAGGTTTCTGTAGTTAAAGATTCTGGTTTCTGTACATTTCCTTCATTGAAGTCAACATGATGTGGAGCGTCCTCTAGTTTCACCTCACCATTATAGGCAAAGCATTCTGTCCTGCAAGCAGGTTGTTGCTGTTGCTGAGTCATCTGGATGTTAAGGGGACACTCTTTGGAGTAAGACAATACCAGGGTAGCAGTAAGGTCTTCCCTGGTAGAGGTTTGCTTCCTGGTGATGTTGCAGACAATTATGGTTGTTTCCATAAATGGTCAATAGTTCAGGGGTGTATGGGCAATGCCCATTCTTCTGAGACCTAAGCCAAGTCATAATGTCAATGTTCAGGGTATAAGGCTGAAATGCATTACAAAATTTGTGTTCCTATCTCCATTAGATAAGAACTTGTTTGCATACATAATATTTTCCCATTTTAATGCACCTATGCAAAAGAGGAACAATGCCACAAGGTATTATTGGTGGCACTGGGGGTCAAGGGAACAAGTCCACAATCCCCTTAACTTGGTTCTAACATGAATTCTAACGCGAAAGAATTTCTACCAGTGGGCAAAATTGTCACTGTATAAGAGGACATTCAGTAAGAGTTATAGGGTTAAGGGAATACATTTAAGGTATTCAAAGGAGATATACATGTCCTTTTCATGTCATTACAAATAGTTGGGGAAGGTATTGAATTCAGGACACTACTTTGGTCTGTGATCTGACCTTCTGGAGTCTGCAAAATGACTCCCAGCATATTGGGAAATGTTTTTGATTGGGGACTTATCAGAAACTTAGTATGGTAACAACTGCAGTTACACAGTGAAGGTAGGTAGAGGACAGGAGGCTGCTAAGAATAAATAGGAGCAGAGTACTGGTTTCTTCTTAGCCTGAGAGTCTATTTTTTGACTTTGGTAGCTGGTTGGAAATAATGATGTGGTTCGTGGGAAGCCAAGAACTAAGGGTAAAAATGGTTAAATGTGGGGTAATTGGCAGTGGGGGGGGGGTGAGGGAGTAAAGGACTAAAAATGAGCTTCTGGGTGGTGAGCCAAAGGGGGGAAGGAAAGTATGCAACATAGATAGTCTGTATATGATAAACAAATTAAACCCAATGATAGCCTAATTAATTGTCTATACTTATACTGTGCGTACCCCCAAGTAGTTTCAGAATGGACACTGGTAGGAAAGAAAGTTGCCTGTGACTTCCCGAAGCCAGCCCCTCTTGTGTTGTGTGGGGGTTGGGGAAAGCCTGGCGTCCTCTTTAAATTCCTCCCCAGCACCCACCACACTGGCCCCTGGGCATGTA
The DNA here is from genome assembly GCA_004027635.1 of Crocidura indochinensis. Lineage (NCBI taxonomy): Eukaryota > Metazoa > Chordata > Mammalia > Eulipotyphla > Soricidae > Crocidura > Crocidura indochinensis. Next base: position 12,052 of record PVKC010030464.1, on the reverse strand, counting down.
GGGGAGGAAGGGGATGGAAGGCTCTTGGGGTGGCCTAAGCCCCGCACAACCCCTAGGCTTGTTAAAAAGGCCTTTGGCATGGAGGCCTGCCATTTCTCATGCTGGTAAAAGCTTATGGCTCCCAGAAAGGAAAGATATCCTTAAAGAGCTGGAAACCTGGAAGCTCACCATCCCAACCCAGACCCTCTCTCTTGAGCAGGGTGAGAGTTAGGGAAAGCCTGGGGTCCCTTTTAAACTCCTCCCTGACACTCACCTTACTGGCCCTGATAGAGCTGAGTTTGAAGACTGAACATCTTAAAATCTTTGAATGCTCATGTGTCTATAGTCTTTCTTCATATTGGGAATGGTTATCCTAATGCTCTTCATAGTGCTTAAGGTGTAACTCAATATATTCATTTTGAGGCAAGGCGAGGGCATCAGAGATGCCTCCTGCAGCAACCTGTACATCAAGAAGCTCTTAATTTCTAACTCTGAGATTCAGGAGCTGCAACCATAAAAGCTGAGACAGGAAACACTTATAACTTGTTTTTATAATTAAATATTTACTGGGAATTATCCAGACATTTATTTATTTAACATTTATGGTTGATTTCAAGTTACACCAAGGCATACTATTTGTAACAAAGAATATGCTTCACTCTCTCAATGTTAAACTATTATGATTTGGTCATTTACAGTGAATTTTTGTCAACCACTACTACAGATTGGTGACATACGAGAAATCACTAGATTAGAGTTATTGTATCTCTCTAGTGAATGGAAATTATCTGGACTCAAGACAGTTAAGGCGGCATTTGTTTTTTAATTTTGGTTACTTTATTTAAACACCATAGTTTGTTTATAAGGTTATTCATAATACAGTAGATACATTTTCAAAATTATTCATGATTGATTTTCAGTCATAGAGTGTATAGCAACCGTCACCAGTGCACTTTTTCCAACACCAGTGTCCTATCCTGCTCTTCCTCTTCCCTACCTACCTCTGTGGAAGAATCCTGTTCTTGTTCTTGTTTTTTGTTGTTGTTCTTGTTGTTCTTCTCTCCTCCTCCTACTCCTTCTCTTTCTCTTTCTCTCTCTCTTTTGACACTATGATTTTTATAATTATTACTGGAATGGTATCCTAAATATAACTTTATCTCCTGTCAGAACTCCCAGTTCTTGTCCAGGGTGATCATTTCCAACTATTATTGTCATAATTGTCCCTTATTCTCCCTAATTGCTCTCCCCCCATTATTAGCGGCAAGTTTCTACCATAAACTGATCCTCCTGACCCTTATCTTTATTGCATGACAGCATTTAAATACTATATTTACTTTTTATAAGTTGTGTTGCCTTAAACATGGAATTAATTCTTTTAATATATTTCCAAATAATTAAAACTGGCATGAAAATATTCTGTATTTTCATCATGTGTTTTGAAGATTTAATAAAGTCTCATGAAAAATACTCAACATAGATATTTAAATATGGTACCTTTTGTACCTAACAACTGTGAATAATTCATTAGAAAACTGTTTTTATTGTTGCTTCTCCTGTAGTTAATAGGGATTGAGGGCAACAGATGTTTACTGGGAAGTCTATCAGATAGCTTTTAAGTTTTTGTTTCCGTGCACACTGAGAAAAATCAAAGAAAAACAATCACAATGAATTATTTAGACAGATAGATGCCTCCTCAACAGAGGTAAGTGGAATCTGCCCCCAAAGGGTGGAGCCTGATTCCTATCATGTGCTTTGGCAAACGGGAGACATTTTAAACAGCCTCTGCTCTGTGAGGCAGCTGTGAACCATTCCATCCAGATCAGCTCTTGGGGCCAGTTTGACAATAGAGAACATCTCCCGAGGTCACGTCAGCAGACGCGAGGTATCTACACCAATTAAGAGCAGAGCCTGATTCCTGCCTTATGCTTTGGCACACAGGAGGCAAAGATTTATTTTTAATATCTGTATTTAAGCACCATGATTACAAACATGCTTGTAGTTGGGTTTCAATCATAAAAAGAACACCCCCTTTCACTAGTGCAAAGTTCCCACCACCAATGGCCCTATCTTTCTCCTCCCCTACCCCTGCCTGTATTTGAAACAGACATTCTACTTCTCTCACGCACTAACATTGTCATGATAGTTGGTAGTGTAGTTATTTCTAAAATAAAAGACAGTATTGTAATAATACCCAGAGACAATAGAGATGAGGACTAGAAAGTCCAGCTCACAATATGAAGCTTACAACAAAGAGTGGTGAGTGCAGTTAGAGAAATAATGGGAGCCATTTTAAACAGTCTCAAGAGGTGGAGATGGGTTTCCTTCTATTTGCATATTTAAAGAAATTAGATTTCCAGAAGGGTATCAAGTGATTTTTTTTTTAAAGAGGGCAGTAAAGTCCATAAATTGGCAGCCCCCGTCTAAGGGATGACAGAATGTCTCTATAGTATTCTTGATCACCCAAAACTTGTGTGAAATTAGGAAAAATCACTGTATTAAAGACTTTGATTATCAATAACAACTTCATTTTAGGAGATTCTACCCATGCATCCAATGAAGTTGAGGTATCACTTATAAATCTGAGGAGGCTGGAAGGCACAGAAGACTAATTGATCAACTTATATTATTGATGTCAGCTTTTATGACATCAGATGATGTCATGTTGCAAATTAAAATCAGAATCTAGAATTATGTATAAGTATTGATGTCTTGAAAAACATGACTTTTCCATTATATTAGTGCCTTGTTTTATATAAAAAGTATTAAAATATTTTAAAATCTTAAAGGTTATTGAAGGATAAAATGAGTGAAAATAAATGAAAGAATTTTGAATGCTGTTAGTTGATCACTTTATCAATTTATTAATTTATATCCTTTCAGAGCACACAAATAATGACCATTATTTCTAGCTATACCTTATAACAAATTTGTATTAATTAATGTTCCCTAGACTATTTTTACAATTATGCTTTTATTGAATTCTATGTAAAATGCGTTGGTCTCCTACCCTATATTGTGTGCATTTTTAGACAAGAAAAAATACAGATTACTTGAATGGGTCTAGTATTGATGGTAAATAATACAATTCATTGTAATGGTATTACAATAGCCAGAATGGAAACAACAGATGAGTGGCTAAGGAACTGTGGTACATATACATAATGGAATACTATGCAGCTGTCAGGGGAGATGGAGTCATAAAATTTTTCTATACATAGATGGACATGAAAACTATTATGCTGAGGGAAATAAGTCATAGTGCTACAATGAATATAGATGTGCAGAAGGCATTTTTGTATTGTTCTTTTGTATTCCTAGGGTATATCCCTAGGATTGGCATAGCTGGATCATATAGGAGCTCAATTTCCAGTTTTTGAGGAATCTCCATATTGTTTTCCATCAAGGCTGGACTAGATGGCATTCCTATCAATAATAAATGAGAATTCCTTTCTCCTCACATACCTGCCAGCACTGATTGTTCTTATTCTTTGTGTGGCATGAGATGGTATCTCATTTGGGTGGGGTGGAAGTTGGACCACACCCAGTGACACTCAGGAGTTACTCCTGGCTCTGTGCTCAGAATTCACACCTGGCAGACTTTGGGACCATATGGAATGCCAGGGATTGAACATAGGTTCGTCCTGGGTGGGCTTGTGCAAGACAATGCCTTACTGCTGTGCTATCTTTCTGGCCCCTCATTGTGTTTTTTTTCCCTCTTTTGGGGCCACACCATGTGACTCTCAGGGGTTACTCCTGGCTATGTGGTCAGAAATCTCTCCTGGCTCGAGAGACCATTTGGATGCCAGGGGATCAAACCAAGGTCTGTCCTAGATCAGCCACGTGAAGGCAAACGCCCTACTGCTGTGCTATTGCTCCACACCTCCTCATTGTATTTTGATTTACATCTCCCTGATGATGTGGAGCATTTTTTCATGTGTCTTTAGCCATCTTTAGTTCTTCTTTGAGGAATTGACTGTTCATATTTTCTCCCCATTTTTAAGGGGTTAGATTTGTTTTCTTGTTAAGTTCTGTCAGTACCTTGTATATCTTCTTAGATATTAGCCCTTCTCTAATGAGTATTGTGATAATTGTTTCTCCCATTCTGTGTGTGACTTTTGTATCCTAGGCACTATTTCCTTTGAGGAGCAGAAGCTTCTCTGTTTAATATTCCCATCTGTTTATCTCTGCTCCCACTACTTTGGACTGTATTGTTTCCTCCTTGAAGATGCTTTCGGACCCAATATCATGGAGTGTTTTACCTATGTGGTTTTTTTTATACCTTATGGCTCTATGTTTGGTATCAAGTGTTCAATCCATTTGGATCTGACCTTTGTCTGCACCTCATCTGTTTCTGTGGATGAAAGTATTAGAATGCTATCATAGATATAAGTAAAAAGCATTTGATTGAACACTGGCTCAATCTAAACAGCTAGATCTGTTTCTGCAGGTCTCTGTGAAGTATAAAAGAGAATATAATCGTTTGTGTTTCTCCTCTTACACTCAGTGTGTTTCCTTCTCCTAACTATAAACAGGAGCCAACAGTGTTCGAAACAACTACCATTTTTGGAGCTTTGAATTTCTTTGTGCCATTATTCTAAATACTATATATATGTAATTCTGTGTTTATCCTTTTTAGCTTACTTAATTTGGCATAGTATCTTCAAATTCCATCCATGTTGTTGAATATTGCACTATGGTATCAGCTATGTAGTATTCCATTGTATATATGCACCACATCTTCATAATTTTTCATCCATTGTTGGACATCTAGGTTCATTCCAATTCATAGATATTGTACTGAATGTTTAAATAAAAAGCAGTATGCATACATTCCTTTGGATGAATGTTTTTCTGTCCTGGGGATAGATACCCCAAAGGGAAATTGTTGGGTCATATGGCAGCTCAATTTTGCATTTAGTGAGAATCTTCCATACTGTTTCCACAGGGGTTGCACCAATCAACATTCCCACCTGCTGCAGACTTTTAATCATAAATTATGATCAAAAGTCCCTAGAGCAAAACTTAGTAAATATATTTTATTTACTGGGATTTAGGTGGGTACACGAACGGATGAAAATATGAAATATGAATCATGAAATATGAAATGAAATGAAATGAAATGAAATAAGTGAGACCACACAGAGTTACATGGTATAAAGCCATGACGGGGGAGAAGCCAGAAAAAGAGATAACTTTATTCTGAGTTGGCCTTAAATAGCCAGATTCTTGGGGCATAGCCAGGGAGAAAGGAAAAGGGATTGCACCAATGGGATTAGAACTATAATTAGCATATGAAGTGACGTTACTGCAGGTAGGGAGAAACCATGTACCTTCAAGGTAGTGTGAGGAGAGAGGGAGATCACAAAAGAGAGCTCAGCAGGTGACTTTTGGCAGGTTTTCCTGTACTGTAATTCCTTTGTCTGAGGAAAAAGGCCTGATTATAGAGAGAGAGCAGGGTCTTCCACGTGGTGAATAAATCAGAAAATATATCCAGCCATCCATGCAAAAGATCCATGAATTATAGACCACTACGCGGGCCTTCTGGCAGATTTGTTCTGGAAGAAAATTAGACTGGTGTGTGCCCCCCTAAGTGGGGGTAACACCCACCAGCAGTGTAGGAGTTCCTTCCTCACCACATCCCTGCCAACGGAGATTTTTTTCCCATTATTTTGATATACACCATATTCACTGATATAATATGACATTATCCTTATGATAAGTAATGATGAACATTTTTTCATGTATCTGTTGGTCATCTGTTGGTCTTCCTCAGAAAAGTAACTGGTCATTTTCTCTTTCCATTTTGATGGGGTTTTAAGTTTTTTGGAGTTAAACTTTGTACTTTGTTAATACTCGGTATCAAAAGTTTATCTGATGGCGTTGAGTGCAAAAATTTTCTCCCCCTCAGTTGCCTGTCTTATATTGTTAGCCCACATTTTTTTTTTATTTTATCATAGAGAAATTTCTTAGTTTGATGTAGTCCCATTTATTTATGTTTTATTCTATAGCTCTTGCCATTAGTATCCTATAATTGAAGATTTCTTTGAGGTAAGACTTGGAGTCAGTCACCCTTGCATTCCTGAGATAAAATCCACTTGGTCATGGTGTATAATCTTTTTCGTGTGTTGTTGGATTTGGTTTGCTAAGAATTTGTTAAGGATTTTTATAACCATGTTCATTATAGTGAGATTGGTCTGTAGTTTTCTTTCATGGTGGTGTCTCTGTCAACTTTGAAAATGAGCATGGTATTACATAGAAAGTATTTGGGAGGAGGATTCCAGTCTTTTTGATATTTTGGAAGAGCCTAAGTATCAATGGTAGCAACTCTTCTCTGAATATTTGATAAAAGTCATTAAAACCAGTCTGGTTCCAGACTTTTATCTTGTAAAGTTTCTAAATTACTATTTCAATTTCCTTACTTGTGATTAGCCTGTTTATGCTTATATTTCCCCATCATTAAGTAATGGGAAGTGATATATTTCCAGGAATTTCCTAGGTTCTTTAGTTTAACTGAGTACCTTTGTACTCAGAAATTGCTTCCTTAGTTTTCTATTTTTTTTTTTTTGCATTTGTTGGGTTGCAATGCTGGAGTTTCAGGATTTTTTAAAAAAGTGATCTATTCAGAGCCTGATAGATATAGCACAGTGTTAGGGTGTTTGCCTTGCACGCAGCCAATCCATGCTGAAAGGTGTTTTGAAACCTGGCATCCTATATGGTCTCCCCAACCTATCAGAAATGTTTTCTGAAAGTAGAGCCAGGAGTAAGCCCTGAAATGTCTTTTGCACATACACAATAGCATCCAGAAGGAGGTCCTTGTTTCTACCCAGACCCAGACCTGAAATTGATGTGGGAGGCAGGGGATCGGGACTGGTGCAGGAACCAGGAAGGAGGATGAGGGAAAACTCTTCACTGGTCACGCTTGACAGGAGGTAAGGGAGTGTTCCTGTCTCCACCAAAACACAGAACTGAAATGGCCATGGGGACAGTTCTTGTTTTTATTCCAATAAACACATACATGCCTAACTTATCTTACTCACTTTTCAGAATTCTCACAGTCTAGGTTGCTAATAATACGAGGACAAAAATGGTGTGTTAATGAAAGGCAGATTATTTCAAAACACACTGATTTGGGTTATTATCACATATTTATTATTTAAGTAAAGACTACTTATAGTAAGAGTAAAATATACAACAATAATAAATATTAATGATAGTGGGAAAACCAACAGCCAACAATTTCTGGTATTTATTATTATCTAGGAATTGACCAACCTATCTTACCTATATTTTCATTTTCTTCTTGGTTCTGAACTTTTATTTCTCAACCTTAATATGAGAATAATAAAAGTAATTTGTATGTTGTGATATGACTTAAATAATGTCGTGTGAAGTGCTTAAAATAGAGATTAACACATAATGAACATATAGCAACAAAATTTAAGGATAGAAATTTAATTCCTTATCAAGATGATCTATATTGCCATTTAATTCTAAGCCACAGATCTAAAATTGCATGTTTAAATTTATGCATATATTTTTATATTTTCTTTCTTTTCTTTTCTTCTTATTTTTTTTTTTGGCTTTTGGGCCACACCCGTTGGTGCTCAGGGGTTACTCCTGGGTATCTAAATCAGAAATAACTCCTGGCAGGCATCATATGGGATGCCAGGATTCGAACCAACCACCTTAGGTACTGAATCGGCTGCTTGCAAGGCAAATGCTGCTGTGCTATCTCTCCTGTCCCATATATTTTCATTTTTGTTATTGTTTTTGGGGGAGCCACACCCTGCATCTCTCAGTGGTTATTCCTGACTCTGAGCTCAGAACTCACTTCTGGCAGTCTCAGGGACCATATAGGATGCTGGGTATAGAATCTAGTTGGGTGTAGCAAATGACCTACCTACTATGCTATCATTCAGCTCCATGAATAAATTTTCAATTGACTTATTTTGAAAATATTTGTGGGTTTTGTGTGCTGTATAAATGGATTTCCCAAATGTGTCTGCTAATAAATTTGACTGGAAAAAAAAGAAAGGGAAAAAATAAATTTGACTGGAGTAAAATTACTTGAGTTTAAACCATGTCTTTAGCTATTTAATAGGGTCATTTTTATTAAATTTCCTATATTTTAGTTTTTCATTATATTAAGTGGATTAATAGTCACATGTTTTTTATTTTTTGAATTGCATGAGAAGTTAATTGATTTACAGTAAAGGCTTAAATTTAGGGTAAAAACATAAAAATGCTGACAATATTTTGAATTGGTAGATAGATCAGATTTGTTCTTTCTGTACCAACTACCAAACCTTTAAAATAAGGTTTTTTAAATAACCTTCATATTTTTAATGCACACATATTCACACACATATATACACTTCTGTAACTGCACTATGGAACAGTCACCTCTTTTGAGGATACCATGTGTAAATCATCCCGTGTCTTGCTGCACTGCATGGTCGCTCATTATGAAATAACCTTTTGCTGCAGGAAATCAGGATATAGCAGTACCAAAATGCCTACATGAGAAAGCTTATAAGGTGGAGGTGATAGCTCTCACAAAAGCCCCCAAGCGGGTGCATAATCAGTTGAACTATGTAATATATTATGAGATATTTTGATTCTCAGTTTAAACAGAAAATGGACCAGAATCAGACTGTTATGGATCTGAATTTGTCTTCCAATATGATAGTATGATGTGTGTGCATTGTTTGTTCTACATTTTTCTTTTAAATTTATTCCTAAATACCTTCATAATATTATTAAAGATAATTGATGGTGGAGGTGTAGGGTATTTCTTAGTAATACACAAAGCCAACGCAAATCATATAAATTGCTTCATTCATGGGGACAAAACTAAATTGCTTGGCAAAGCGGGGAGTTACAGAGAACAGAAAAGATCCGGAGGGAGCTGTGAAGGAATGATCAGTACATTTTTCTTATTATTTCTGTATTTGACAAAATGGGATGTACCCCCTCCTATTTTATATTCTTAGCTCTATATACAAAGCAATCAATGGCATTATAAATAAGCCTATTTTTGTTATGGTTATGAAACGGCTAGGAAATGGAACAAAAAATCACTTTCAGACTAGCCTCAAAATCAATTTTTTAAAAATTATTTTTCTTCCAAAATTTCCATTTGTCTCTTGGAAGCTTTTTCATTTACTACCATTCACATCTCTTAAAGATGTTTCTTTTTTGTTGTTGTTGAGATGTGAACTGTATCATTAAACCAAGCTTTAATTATACCGTGTAATTTTTCTCATTAATACTATCTGATCTCTGAAGACAAAGTAATTTCTTAAGCTTGTCTTTATCACAAAGGGTCAGAAACAAATTAAGCTCCTCAAACTGCAAAGTGTTCTCATTCAGTAATACTGTGTGAGATGCTTACTTTGTGTCAGGATTGACTTATGTTTTATGTCATTTGGTCTGCACTCATAATAATTATTCTGGTAGTTGTTCTTGTGGTTCCTTTATACTTTTCTTTGTCCAACCCAACTGTCCTTGAGCCATGGCAACTTTAGTTATGGTAAACAACAGACCAAGGGACACCAATCAGATTACATCATAGAAATATGAAGCCAGTAGAAATAGAAATGTATGGGATTATTCTAAAAAGAAAGTTTCAAAAACCTCTCTGGCTAAAGGTAATTTCCAGTTCCAACAACAACTTGCTTTGGAACCTGAGTAACCTCAAATTTTCAGTAATGCTAATTCCAGTTTTGGGGAGCTATTTGGTAAAAGCTGAATTCTTTGGGTAACAAGTTGAAGAACAGATCTGGCAGACGCCCCAAACCAAGTGTCTTATTAAGCCTTAGCTATATTTTATATAACTCTTTAAGAAGTCCATAAATTATAAATCTACCTCCTATTTTCCTCTTTATAGTCAGATCTGGAATTCACATGGGTTCCATGCAGCTCAGTGTCACCATTGGAATAACTGGTCTCTGAATTAAAACTTCTCATAGATCCATATTCAGAAGATACTTCTATATTTTATATGTCCCATGTACTTTTAAATGAATTCCTGCAAGTTAACTCAGAATTAAATCCTACAAATATATCTTTTATATGAAGATCAATTTCATACTCACTTGTATCCAAGGGAGGGAGCAAAAAACACTGATTTTTTTTCCTTACCATTTTCCCATATTCTTTTGGTGGATAACAGGTGAAGGTGTTGAATGGTCAGCAAAGAGTCTGAAAGGAAAGTTCACTTGGACTGTGTGGATTTTGTCCCTGGGGGTTTAAACCTGATTATTATAAATAGGAACTGAGATGAATAGATCAAGGTGTTGTCATGATTTGGTGAGAGGCTGGCAGATCTGTGTGTCTTAAGTTGCAAGTGAAGAACAATTAAGAATGAAATTAAGATGAACACCTGAACCTATTTAGTTTTTATTATAATTTACTTAACATTGCCACAATAATTTTAACACTTATGATTTTGATATACAAAGTTATAGCATTCTAACTCCTGCTATTTAATTGCCTGATACTCTCCACCATTGTCCACAAATTAATTCAAACTTGTATCTTCATTCCTGCCACTTTACTCCTACTTTCTTCTCACTGTTTAGTAATCTCAAATTTGTGTTCCAAAACTGAGGGTTGTCATTTAATACTCTGTATTCCCTTGTTTAATTTAATTCTAGTCCATAGATAAGTGATATCAACTGACATTTTCCTTCTATTTCTAGCTCATTTCATTTAACAGATATCTCCAGTTTTCTACAAATTAGAGAAAGACTCATTTTTATTATAGCTGCAGAATACTCCACTGCATATATATTTTTGTTTCTTTTCATTAATTTGTCTGTCATTTTTGTTGTTTTCCATGTCCAAGCTATTGTACCAAGCATTGGAATTAGCACATATTAGGCTTACATATTTCTAGATTATTTTTTATTCAGTGAGCAGTTGACAAGAAATAAAATTATTGGGTTATATGGTAGCTCTAGTCCTACTATTTTGAGAAATATCATACTTTTTTCCTTGGAGACTGGACCAGATAAATTTTTAAAAACAGAAAACAAGGATTCCATTTTAGCTTCACCCCTGCCAATGTTGGTTGCTATCAGTCATTTTGATGTTGGTGCGTGCTTTTCTCACTGCTCTGAGATGATATCTTGTTGCCATTCAGATGTTCACGAGTGACAGTAAACACATCTTTATGTGTCTATTGGTCATTTGTATGTACTCTGTGCTGAAGTATCTGATGAAGCCTATATTGAGAGATGAAATTGGAATCTTTGTGCAGAAGAATAAAAGGAACAGAGGCAGGGAGATCATTCAGATATAATATGTGTGTGTGTGTGGTGTCTCAGATCTGTCTAAAGCAGTCAATATTTGACTCAGCCAGGTCAGAATTATGCATTTTTATCATTAGTATTACCCCTGTTTAACCCCCCTGTCTTTAAGATCTGGTCACCTAAGAAAAAGGACGAAAACTGCCTGAAATGACAAGTGTGTGGGATTTAATTATGGGTTTTAGGAATATCAGGTCCTATCTGGGAAACCAAATAAATGTCAATGCAGAAAAAAGCCTAGAATTAAATAAACAAGCAGTGATATTTATTAAAAGAATAACTATCAATGGATATGCTAATACTGAACAATGACACTATTATTATAGCTTATTAAAGGATCAAATAAGCATGATGTGTGTGTGTGTGTGTGTGTGTGTGTGTGTGTGTGTGTGTGTGTGTGTGTGTGCCCTTCTGATTGCTCCAGCCACTCAGAATTTATTCTTGTACTCTCTTTTTTTCCACATGGGTTCAGGATTAGCCAGTTTTTAAATTTTATTATTCCAACTTCCCGAGCACTTATCTCTTCTCTAAAATTAAACATCATAATTACATTGTTCATACTATTTTTTCCATCCACAGATAAAGTTGTTCATGGTTGAGTTACAGTCGTGCAGTACATAACAACTTTCACTAGTGCACATATCCTGCCACCAATGCAAACAGTTACAGTTTTCCTATCACCCTCCCTGATGCTCTCTGCCCTTCCACCACCCTCCCTCCTGCTTCTGTGGCAGGCATTTTACCTCTCTCTCTCTCTCTCT
>PVKC010030463.1:0-14807 GCA_004027635.1 Crocidura indochinensis | reverse complement strand
GAAGTAGTAGTCCACTATTTTCCTTATATATATACTTTTTCTTTCTTCTTTTCTCTTTGATTTTTTGCGCTCTGTCATGTTTTTTATCTCAAGACCATGGCAATTATGTGGTGCATATCTTTATCGCTACAATGCTCACTAGATGTCTTATTTGATATGTCTTTGTAAAATGTTGTGGTGTTTCACCTTTTCTTTTCCCTTCTCTCAAACGGAGGATGAGAACTGCTAGAAGGACTCTGCCCATTGTAGGCATACTTAATTTTTACCCCACTCTATTACAGTACTCTTTCCCAAACAAAACCACAAAACTTGAACTATCTAATCCTGCCTCCCAATCAGAGGGAGAAGCAATGGAGACACCAAGCCCAATCAGATATAAGATCACCAAGTAATAAACCAGAAACAGAGGGAGTCACTCAATCTAGAAGACCCTGGGGAGAGGGTGGAGGATATGGGAGACAGAATGGGAATGGGAGGTGGAGGGAGGACAACTTGGTGATGGGAATTCCCCTGATTCAATGTTTATTTGTAAATGAAATATTACTGTGAATATCATGTAAACCACTATGATTAAAATAAAAAAAATTTTAAAAAAAAGAAGATGACAGTTGAAGGAAGCAGAAGTGTTATTCCAATCTGGAATGAAAATCTTCAATGGAAACAATAAGAAACGCTACAAAAAAGGGACTTATCAATATCTTCAGAAATCAGCTGTCTTGAACCATGTCAAGGCCCAGAATAGAGTGTTTTATGCTCTTTTATTTGGGAATTACTTAACACAGAATGTCCAGGCAGCTAAAGAGATGCTTAAGAATCTGACAGAGGAAGGTTCTCCCATGGGACAAACTTCTCTTGGCTTTCTCTATGCCTCTGGAATTGGGGTAAATTCAACTCAAGCAAAGGCCCTTGTATATTATACTTTTGGAGCTCTTGGAGGCAATCTAAAAGCCCACATTATATTGGTTACCAGTATTGGGCTGGTGTCGAGTTCTCCAGAGCTGTGAATCTGCACTCACCCATTACTATCTTGTTGCCAACCATGTGGCTAGTGACATATCTCTGACTGCAGGCTCAGTAGTACAGTGAATATGGTTGCTCGAAGAGGTGTAAAATCAAGGAATGAACAGTGGAATGTTAGAAGGTGATTTGATTCAGTATTACCAGTTCCTAACTGAAAAAGGTGATCTACAAGCATAGGATTGTCTGAGGCAACTACACCTGCATGGAGGTGGAGGAGTGGAGCAGCACCACAACAGAGCATTTGACTACTTCAGTCTATCAGCAAATGCTGGCAATTCACATACACTGGCTTTCTCTGGAAAGCCAGAGGGAAGTGACATTGTACTTCAGAGCAATGAGACAGTTCTTGACGACTTTAGGAAAGCCGCTGACATGGACAACCCAATTGGACAGAGCAGCCTTGGAAAGGCTTATTTCTTTGGGAGAGGGATTCAAGTGAACTATGATCTGGCACTGAAGTATTACCAGAAGGCTGCTGAGCAAAACTGGGGGAATGGGCAACTACAGTTCAGCTCTATGTACTACAATGAAATTGGAGTCAAGAGAGATTATGATCAGGCCTTGAAGTATTTTAACTTAGCTTCTCAGGGAGACCACGCCTTGGCTTTCTATAACTTGGCACAGATGCATGCCAGTGGCAGAGCAGTGATGAAATCATGTCACACTGCAGTGGAGATGTTTAAGAATGTATGTGAATGAGGCCATTGGTCTGAGAGACTGATGAGTTCCTATAAAAATTACAAAAATGGAAACTATAATGAAGCAGTGATCCAGTACCTGCTGCTGGCAGAACAGGGACATGAAGTGGCAAAAGCAATGCAGCCTTCATTCTTGATCAGAGAGAAGTAACCATTGTGGAAGAGAATGAAACTTACCTCAGAGCTCTACTGCACTGGAATGAGCCGCCTCACAAGGTTATGCTGTGGCAAGAATTAAGTTTGGAGACTACCATTTCTATGGTTTTGTCACTGATGTAGATTATGAGACTGCATTTATTCACTAGTGTCTAGTGTCTGAGCAACAGCAGAGCACACAAGCAATGTTTAATCTGGGATATATGCATGAGAAAGGACTAGGAAATAAAAAGGATATTCATTTTGCTAAAAGTTTTTTTTATTATTCCTGGCATTCTGCAAGTTGGGCGCTGTGTATTTCTTACAATACATATGGAAAACAAAGATCCGAGATGTGTTTACCCAACTTGATATGGAGCACCATTTGGGACCTGAGTGGGACATTCACCTCATGATCATCATTGCTTTGCTGCTGGGACCAATTATAGCTAACTGGCAGAGGCAACACCAAGACATGCTTATGCCCTGGCCTCCAGGGTCACGTCCAGCGCCACCTCCAAAGGAGGGGCCAGCCGAGCAGCAGCAACCACAGTAACAGCCATCAGGTCCAGCCTTGATCACTGCAGCCAAGGTACTTATTGCTGAGAACACTTGCATTGATTCAAGACTTAGGATCAGCAGCCACCTCCTGAAAGAGGCACAAGGAAGCATTGAATTCCTAAAGCTGCTTAGAATCTGATGCCTTTATTTTCAGGGATAAGTGTCTCTTACCTAAACGGGGTTTAATATTTGTTTCAGTGCTGAATGGAATAACAACTCCCAGTGACTTTTTTTTTCTGGAAGGTGAGATGCTCAAAGTAAAGTTCACTTGCTCACTGACTCACTCTTCTCTCTACCTCACTCTCTCCTTACACTCTCTCCCTCTTCGGTTCTCTGTTCATACTCTCAATGTGAAAATATTCCTTTATCAGCCACCTTTAAGGTCTTGTGCACCGACACTAAAAACTGATCAATGCAAAAAAGCAAAACCTGGTCGTTGCAAGTTTGACATCTTTGAAAGTCAGAAACTAGAACTTTCCTTTTAAGGTTCAGGGGAGGTCTTTAAAGTGTTCAGAACTGCAACAACTGAGAAGCTTTATCAACCCATGCCAACCCATGCCAAGTACTTCAGTTCAGCATCTTTGTACTTTTAAAAGGGAAGCTTGTGCGGTATCTTACTGGTGGTTGTCACACTATAACATGCTTCTCTCCTTCAGAGACTGAAAGGTTTTAAGGAGTTCAGAGTGAACTTTGCTTTTTTTGGAGTGGAAAATATATTCATATATATTTATACATTACTGTGTGAACTGTCACCTGAGTTAAAATGTGAATCTGCCCTACCTAATCACTGTTGTTAGTTGTTTGCTTGAGTAGACATAGCTGAGCTGAAAGCCAGAGAATGGACCAAATGAGAGACCTTAGAAAGCATATTAACGGCTTGGGGGGCTACTCAGTCACATACTTTCCCAAAAGTTGAAGCATTTCTCACTGCAAAGGAACAGAGCACCCTGCCAAATTCTTTCCATCTGAAGTATCATTGCCAGAGCATGGCAGACCCTGACTACCATTGCAAGACTGCCACTCAGAAAATCCAATAGACACTCACCTCAGTGGCTGAGGAAAGCCAATGCCAGTTGCAACTGTACCTTGCTGTTGGATTGGCTTTGTTTTTTTATATCTGTAATACAAAGGCAGCTGCTTATCATAGTCACCATTATCTGGAAACAGTCAGGGCATCAAGGCTACTCCACTTTGAGATTTTCTTGGTTAAATAATCTGTAAAGCAAGAGCTACAAGAAAGAAAATGCAGACTTGCATATTTTACAAGTGAAAGAATGAAAACATACCCAGAATTCCTGTTGCTTTTTGTTCGTGGTGGTGTTCACCTGCCCGGTGTCTCGCCCCAGAAGACATTAGTGTCTGAGGCTGTACAGGCGCCCATCTGCTCTGCACAGTCTGTTTCTGGTCACCTTTGTGCCCTTTCCCCGACTATCCCTCATCTTCCAGGAATTATTTAAAGACTTTGCTGTTTGTAAAGTGACAGGATTTTAATTTCTCAAGCTGAGATTTGTCATTTAGAAATAGCTTTAATTAATCTCTAATTGCCAAGAAACCTTTAAATGAATCTCTAATTGCCAGGAAACCTTTAAATGTGAAGTCATATTTTTTTTTTTTAATTTTTAGGTATTCTGAGAAATCCTGGTAAGCAGACTTTCCTCCTGTTCTGTTAACTGTTTCCAATTCAAAGAGGTGGTCACAGAAATGACCGTCTGAGTAAAAGCACATCTGAGTGGTAGGTAATTCCCCCCTCAAAAGTAGAGTATAGATGTAGGCCTCTGTTGTAAAGATTACAACATGTTTGATATCTTAGAGATTTTTAGGGCAGTTGGTAGAGCATGTTGGTGTCCTCATCATGGCTTTTTCTCCCCAATGTTCAAAATAAGTACAAACCACACTAGCAACCACACTTCATTTCACAGTTTACTTAACGGTTTGTTTTTTGTAAACCGTTAAAATATCTAGCCTTCCTTTGTTTCCCTTCTACCATTCACCCAATTTCCACTTCTGTGACTTTTTCATCTCAACTGCACTCAACTCAAAAAGCATTTCTTAGAATATTGTGAACTACCTGCAGGTTGATGGGACAGCTTACATAGCTTTATTCTTCATGCAATAACAAGCCTACTTTCTATCATTGATATTCCAGAAAATTTTTCCTTCCAGAAATCTTTTTTTTCCACCTCCTATTGACTCTCCTGGGTCATTTGCTATCAGGCACTGGTGCAGTGTTGTTCCTTTGGCTTCAAGTAAAGACTATCTAAAATACCTTGCTTTTTCTTTTCTTTTTGTTCTTTTTGTTTAGGTTCTAGGGGGTCCTCAAACTTTTTAAACAGGGGGCCAGTTCACTGTCCCTCAGATTGTTGGAGGCCGGACTATAGTAAAAACAAAAACTACGAACAAATTCCTATGCACACTGCATATATCTTATTTTGAAGGGAAGAAACAAAAACGGAACAAATACAGTATGTGTCCCGTGGGCCATAGTTTGAAGACCCCTGGTAGGACATGGCACCTAAGCAAATAAGAACTGGATTCAGTGTTTCTCCTAAAATAATGCTTAATACTTAACCTAATCAAAATGACATCCAATTATATAAAATGACAGTAACTAAAGCTAGTTAATGTCAGTGACATTAAACTAACTCCAGGATTTAGGGGCTTTAATGTTAAAATTTAAATTTAGCACTAGGAATGTGGCTTCATTATCCATGGTAGCCTTTCTCTCCAACTCTCTCAACACCTCTGTCTGCCTTTAAGGTGATGACATTTGAGCTCTGTCCAGTATTGTATTCACCTTCACATTTCCTGTGTTGGGACTGAGTTTTGAGACTGTTTTGTTTCTATTTTGATGTCACAAAGGTAACATCGTTTGGATATTTCTTTCTTGTTATTTTGTTTGTTTGTTTGTTTGTTTTGTTTTGTTTTTTTTGGCCACACCGTTTGATGCTCAGGGGTTACTCCTGGCTAAGCACTCAGAAATTGCCGCTGGCTTGGAAGGATCATACGGGATGCCAGGGGATCGATACGCAGTCCTTCCCTGGCTAGTGCTTCCAAGGCAAACATCTTACCTCTAGCACCACCTCACTGGCCCTTTCTTTTATTTTTTGAGAGGTTCTTGTTTTCAGAATATAATTTACTTTTTGGGAGTTTTTTGTTTTGTTTTGTTTTGTTTTTTTGGTCACTCCTGGCAGTGCTCAGGGAACACTTGGCTCTATTCCAAGAAATCGCTCCTGGAAGGCTCGGGGGACATATGAGATGCCAGGATTCAAACCACTGACCTTCCACACGCAAAGCAAATGCTTTACCTCCATTGAATCTCTCCAACACCATGTGATTCCCCTTATTTTTGATTGACATCTATCTAATGACACAGAAAATAGTTAGCATCTTTATTTTCAAAATTCATTATTTTGCACTTAAATGGTTTTACCTTTCACTAGAGTGATATTATATCAGGTAGGGCTCTTTCCTTTCATGCAGCCAACCTAGGTTCAATCACCAACATCTCATAGCCCTCCAAGCATCACTAGGAGCAATTGCTGAATGCAGAACCTGGTGTAATTCCTGAGGATCACTAGGTGTGCGACCCCCAAATAAACTAAGTGTGTGAGTGTGTGAGTTGACCTTATGTATTAGTTACCTTTATTCTCTTTAAGATTTTTTTTACCATTCTTCATAGCAAATTTATTTATGAGGTATTGCTGCCAATCTGTTTTATTCTGTGCCAATGGAAAATGTAGAAATTTCTACAGGTGATCTGGCATTAATATGATGCTTTACTTAATGAACTGCTGTTGCCTCCAGAAACCTAAGTACTTTATAAACATCTTTTTGTTTTGACCTATGTTTTCCTTCTCCTTCCTTAGTTTTCATGTTTGTTCTTGAAACCTGTGTTTTGAAATATGCTTGCAAGCCTATAAATGAAGACCACAACTTTTCGTGTGATGTATCATGTGTATTACTGTCTAGCTACATCTGGCAGGAAAAAAAAAACACAAAACCTTCCTTTACAAAGGTTTGGACTAACATTTCACATGCTCATTTCAAAACCAAGTGCTTCCAATAGACAATATTTTACTCACCAAAAGGAGTAGTGTGGGCTACATTTGTCCTGATGACAGTTTGTATTTGAGGGTAAATATATGTTGTATAATAATATGACTAGAAAGGTATAAGAAATAAAGCAAAAGATTTTTGTGAAACTATTTTTCATGCCATTGTTCTCTGCCATAAGTGAAAACATAGAATTTCTGAATGTTGTATTTGTTCATGGAGTATTGTATGTATATATGTTGTATATTCTAAGTACCTCAGAAAAGTGCTCTCATTCTATTTTATCCTTCATCTTCTGACTTACTTCATTTAACATAATATTTTTTAGATCCATCCACGTTGATGCAAAGTCCATGATTGTATCATTTCTAATGGCTATGTAGTATATCATTGTGTTGAAACACCACATTTTCATGATCCACTCATGATCGAGGCAAGTTCCAAATCTTGGTTATTGTGATGAGTGCTGCTATAAATAATGAAGTACACACATACTTTGGGTGAATGTCCTTCTGACTTTGGGATAAATACTCAGGAGAGCAATTGCTGGGTCATATGGCAGTTCAATTTTGAGTTTTCTAAGCACCTCCACACAGTTTCCAATAGGTGTTGGACCAGGCAGCATTCCCACCAGCAGTGGATGAGAGTTTCTTTCTTACCAAATCCTCATCAACAGAGATTGTTCCCATTACTTTTAATGTGAGCCATCCTCATTTGTGTATGGTGGTACCTCATTGTTGTCTTAATTTGAATTTTCTTAATGAAGATTGAAGGTGAGCATGTTTTCATTTGTCTGTTGGCCATCTTTTGGGCTTCCTCAGAAAAGTGTCTATTCATTTCTTCTTCCCATTTTCTATGGCTTTATTAGATTTTTGGAGCTCCCCTTTTTGAGTGCATTGTATCTCCTAGATATCAGCCCTTCATCTGATATGTTGAGTGCAAAAATTTTTTCCATTCCGATAACTGTCTTCTAGTATTATGTAGGGTTTCTTTTTCCATGCAGAAATTTTTTAGTCTGATGTAGTTCCATTTATTTATATTTGATAATAAAGTTCTTGCCATTGGCATTCTATCCTCGGACTTTTTTGATATATAGGTCTTCAAGTGGTCTGCCTATTTTTTCCTCAATAAACTTTATAGATTTGGGTCTGATTTCGAGGTCTATAATCCATTTTGAGTTAACTTTTGTGTAAGGTGTGAAGTATGGATAAATTTTTAATTTCTTTTTTTTTTTGGAGGGGGCACCCGGATATGAAAAATTTTTAATTTCTTACAGGTGGTTATCCAGTTGTTTGAACACCATTTGTTGAAGAGACTGTCCTTGTTCCATTTCCAGTTCTTTGGTTTTTTGTCAAATATTAGTTGACTATATATTTTGGGGTTTATCTTTGGATATTCTGTTCTAACTCACTGTCTTTGTTCCAGTACCATGCTGTTTTGATCATTGTGGCTTTATAGTAAAGCTTCGGGTTACATAAAGAGATGCACCTAGTTTCTGATTTTTCAGTATGTATTTGACTAACCAGAGTCTTTTGTGGTTCCAGATGAATTTTATAATTGATTGTTCTAAATCCTTAAAAAATGATGTCTGAATTTGGAGAGGTATTGCATTGCATCTATACAAAAGTTTAGGTAAGATAGTCCTCTGTCTATGTTGATTCTACTTACCCATGGGCATAGGAAGTTCTTCCATTTTCTAGGTCCTCTTCAATTTCGTTCTGGACTTTTTGAAGTTTTCATGGTATAGATCCTTCACTTCTCTTATAAGTTGATACCTAGGTACTTAATATCTTTGGATGTTATTTTAAATAGGATTGTCTCCTTAACATGTTTCTCCTCTACTTTGTTATTTCTATAGAGGAACGCTATTGTATTTTTTGTACTGACATTGTAGCCGGCCACTTTGCTGTATTGGTTAATTGTTTCTAGGAGTTTTACTGTGGACTCTTTAGGGTTTTCTATGGATATCATCATATCATCTGCAAAACAAGATAGCTTGAGTTCCTCTTTTCCTATTTACACTCCTTTGATTCCATTCTCTTGTCTGATTGCTATTGCTGGGACTTATAAAACTATATTGAATAAAAGTGCAGAGAATGGACAGCCTTGCCTAGTGGAAATGCTTTCAGGTTTTCGCCATTAAGGATAATGTTGACTGTGGGCTTTTTATACATAGCTGTAACTATCTTGAGGAATGTTCCTTCCAGCCCTTGCCAAGCCATGCAGCATATATATCTCCATTATAGAGAAAACAAGCCCCCCAGATGTGTCTGTTGACTTTTCTGGTGCAGTGAGCTGATATTTTCTTTAAGAAATATCTTAGTCAGCAGGACCTTTGGTGGACGTTAATTATACTCCCTACATGGATTACTGGCAATATTTCTGAAATTCATGACATGATAGTGGCATTGCAATTTCTTTCTTACTATCTGACTTTGTCTCCCTTGCAAAAAACAACAGGCAAAAATTTGACTTCAGTCAATGTATGCTCAGGAAAATTTTCAGCACCAAAAAGCTACATAAGTTCCCTGCTGGCAAAGTAAATTTGCAACTCAAACACAAGTCAAGCCAGCTACTTGCAACCTGCTTCAGCTTCCAGGTGGTAAACAGTTTCCTAGCTTTCTTGCTTTAGCTGTTCTTTCCAGCTGCAAATTTGTAGCAACACATGTGTCTCAGTCTTTGTCATAAAAACCTCCTTTCTAAACTAGAACACCCTTTCTCCTTATGTTACTTTCTCCCTTTTAGCTTGGGATTCATTTTACCTGTATTGGCTAGTTTTTGATATGTATATTTTAGGACCTACCTTTTGTCAACATGGAAATGATTTTCATACCAGAGACTTGTATATATTTACCAACATGGAAAAGTAAACTTGTCTCATGTCTATGGAAGACTCGGTTCTCATACAATTTATTTTGTGTGGTTACATTATTTCAGATTTCAGATTTCGCCACCTTGCAACACACTCTCCATGAAATTTTATTCATTGAAATAACACTGATGGCTGTAGAACAGAAGCCACCTCCAGCAATCCCTACTTTGCTGAGTGTTTTCATCATGAATGGGTGTTGGATATTTGTGTAAAGCCTTCTCTGCATCAATTGATATAATTATATGATTTTTGTCTTTCTTGTTCTTCATGTGGTGTATGATGTGGATTGATTTGCATATGTTGAAAGTCCTTGCATCCCTGCGTTGAAACCCTCTTGGTCATGGTTTATAATCTATTGGATTTAGTGCTGGATTCAGTTTGCTAAGATTTTGTTGAGGACTTTTGCATCTAGTTCATTAGTGAGATTGGTCTGTAGTTTTCTTTCTTGGCGGTGTCTTTGCCGTCTTTGGGAATGAGTGTGATATTAGCCTCATAAAAGGAATTAAAAAAGACTCCTGTCTTTTCAAAGTTTTGAAAGAGCCTGTGGATCAGTAGTAGTAATTCTTCTTGGAATGTTTGATAGAATTCACCTGTAAAACTATCTGGGCCTGGACTTTTGTTCTTGGGGAATTTCTTAATTACTGATTTGATTTCTTCAAATGTGATTGGCCTGTTTAGGCTTTTGACATCCTTGTTATCCAGTCTTGGAAGATGATATTCTTCCATAAATCTGTCGGATTCTTCTGTTTTTTTTTAACCTGACTATAGTTGTTCATAATAAGTCCTCATGACATGTTGGATTTCTTGGGGTTCTGTGTAATTCATCTCTCCCTTTTATTTGGCATCCTAATTATTTGTGTGCTATTTCTCTTTTTTTGGTGAGCCTTGCCAGTGGTTTGTCAATCTTGTTTTTCTTTCAAAAAAACAACTCCTGATCTCATTGGGTTTTTTTGTATTGTTTGCTTAGTTTCTATGTTGTTTATTTCTGTTCTGGTTTTTATTCTCTCTTGTCATCTGGTTGTGTTTCTCTTCAGGTCTATTTTAACTTGTACACTTTGGGCATGCAGGATTTGTTTGCATCTTTTGCTCTGGGAATTTCTCTGTAATGATGTTTTTGAATGTTGATACTTCCTGGAGATTTTCTTTCTGAACATTTTCTTCCTGGATCTCTGGGATTCCTGTAATTCTTACATTGTTTCTGTTGAATTTATCAAAGACTTCTATTTTCATCCTTTCACATTTTCAACCAAGATTGAAATTTAGTTTGGAGGCACATTTGGTTTTGGGTTTTGGGTTTTTTGTTTGCTTGTTTGTTTGTTTGCTATTTGTTGTTATTGTTTTTGGCAGCGCTCAGGGGTTACTCCTGGCTCTATGCTCAGAAATCGCTCCTGGCAGGTTCAGGGGGCCATATGGGATGCCGGGATTTGACCACTGACCTACTGCAGGCAAGGAAAATACCTTACCTCCAAGCTATATCTCAAGCCCCGAGAGTCACATTTTTAAAACCGAAAGTACATAGGATGGTACACTGTTTTTAGTTTCAATAAGTTTTTATTGAGAATATTCTGCATGCAAGTATCCACATAGGTCGGGAGGATATAAATAACACAACTAATAAAACAAAAATCTTTAGAACAATATTATTTATCAATAATGTTAAATAACAATAATAATTGCCTTACAATATAGAGAAAATTACATACTGACAATGACTGACAAAGTCACAAACACTAATGTGAACATTGGCCTTGCATTTCCTTGGATAGCTTGATTAAGTCAGGTTTGTATGTTGTTTTTAATTTTAGGCATGATTCCAGGTTCTCATCGAGACGATTTCTCAATTTACTCTTGATAAGTGATGCTTGAAAATGATTGTTTGCATAAAAATATACACCTGAATAGCAAACACTAGCTTTTTTAGTTGATTATATGAGTCAGGAATACTATTCCAGGTGATGAGTTTAGTTAGAGAAATTACTACATTTTGAACTGTCCTAATAATGAGAATATATGAGGGAAATGGAGAGTCTGTCCAGAGTACAGGCATGGGGTGGGTGGGAGGTGGGAGATTTGGGTCAATGGTGATGGGAACGTTGCACTGGTGATGGGTGGTGTTCTTTACATGACTGAAACCCAAACACAATTATGTATGTAATCAAGGTGTTAAAATAAAAAAAATTAAAAAAAAAATCAACATATCTTCCTTCTCCTGGTCTTTCAAAGCAGAGCACTTGTGCTATGAACAAAGTTCACATTTGTGTTTCTCCAATCTTTCTAAACTAGCACAAAAATGTTCAAATTTCGAGCTCCACAGTTCTTTGTTTTGTAAAACCCAGAAATTGTATTACAAAGTTGCCAATGTCAGTATTAAAGGGAGAAAAATTTAATTCCGTTACAGTGGCATCCTGAGTTTTGTTTTGTTTTTTTTTAACAGGCCAATGTCACTTTGCTGTTTCTGAAATCCTGAAACCTCTTGAGAAAAGCTTCCCTCATATTTAAAAGTGCTGTTTTAAAATAGGTTATGTCAAAATCAGAATTATTTTCTTGGCCATGTTTCAACAGGCTTGGAAGGTGAATCAAAGTTTCTCTGTCAAAATCTTGAGCAAAAACAGATAATTTGTTTTCAAACAAAATAACTTCCCCTAACATCGAAAAATTGTGTTTCCTTTCCCCTGTAGTTTAAGATTAAGCTGATTTAGATGCAAGTAACATCCACCATGAAATACAATTTTTGAATCCACTGATTGTTAATTCTGGTAGTGAACACCCTTCTCTAGGAAAAATGCTTTGATTTTTGATAATAAGAAAGCAAAATGTTTCAAAACGCTTCCTCTTGATAACAAAGATGTGCTGAAAAATTTGAAACTCTACAATATGGAGTAAAAAAAAGATAAATTTTCTTTTTTTTTTTTTTTTTTTTTTGGTTTTTGGGTCACACCCGGCAGCGCTCAGGGGTTACTCCTGGCTCCTTGCTCAGAAATTGCTCCTGGCAGGCACGGAGGACCATATGTGGCACCGGGATTCGAACCGTTCACCTCCTGCATGAAAGGCAAACGCCCTACCTCCATGCTATCTCCCAGGCCCCAGAGATAAATCTTTTAAAAATCTTTAAAAGCAAGGACAGTGTTCCAGAGAAAAGTGGTGATTTCACTGAAAGGAAAAAAAATCTATTGACACTTTAGTGTGTGCTGCAAAAAAAACAAACTAAAATACACACAAAAACAAAAGCAGCACTTGTTAAAGGCATATATGATAGATCATAAAAGAATTATGATAGCATGCCTGGAACATTTTTTTAATTTATTTAAGCATATTTGATATAAAATTATTCATACTTGAGTTTCAATCATAGAATGTACACCACTCTTCACCAGTGCACTTTCCCTACCACCAATGTCCCTTCTTTATTCCCTTTCTCCCTCCTCTGCCTGTGTCAGAGACAGGCATTTTGTTTTTTTCTCTCTATCTCTCTTTTTCTTTATGACACTGAGGTTTGCAAAATTTCCTTTATGAAATTCCATGGTTTGCAATATTGTTAATTAAAGGGTACCATGCATGTCACTTATCCATTTTCAGCATTCAGTTCTTGTCCGGAGTGATAAGTTCCAACTACCAATGTCATAATGTACCTTTCTCTATTCTAAATGAACTCACCACTTTCTATGGCAAGCTTCCTATCATGGATGAGTCCTCCTGTCCTTCATCCCTATTTTCTCTAGATAGTATTACCATATTGCCATTTATTATTCTTATATGCCACAAGTAATTATTCTGTGTCTATACCTCTCCTTCTGAATCATTTCACTCAGAATAATAATCTGATGTGCTGATGTATGTACAGATCATGCACTGTGCATGACTCAGTGTTTTTGTGTAGTCACAAGAAACAGAAGTTGCACACCCGTACATTGTATCCACTCATTGTATGATAAACTGGATTAAAAAAAAAAACTCCCTGCTGAACTAAACTCTATGACAGATGACACAGTAAAAATAATTTGTGAAATTCACAATTGTGATCAAATCCAGACTATTCACCATCCTGGGTGAGAGTATGGATGCCCACTACTGGCATCTTCTCCATGAAGAAGTGAAGTGGCTGTTCAGGGGAAGAGTACTCTCTTGCCTTGTTGGCAAGAGGAAAGAAGTAGTGCAGTTCCTGTGAGAGCAGAACTCTGACTTTGTACAGCCCCAGTTAGACAAGGAACAGGTAACAGCTTGTGTATTTGGCAGACATTGTTCATTTTCTCTATGAATTTACATTTCTCTGCAGGAGAGTTTCACAAGTAGTTTTTACAGTGAGACATAAGATGATGTGTTCAAAAAAGAATCTGATTCTGGGACAGTTGTGTCTTAGGAGATATTGAAGTGTTTCCACTCTTGCAAAAAAATTCTGATTGGCACTTATATTATTCAGAAAGTCATAATCAATATGAAAAACAGTATTTAAGGGCATTAGCTTACAACTTTAATCATGAGTACTCTGAACATGAGAATACACGGAAAAGAAAACTCTGGGTTGAGATCACCCTTTATGGAAGATGCCCACTCTTGTGCAAATAAAATATGTGTTTTAAGATCACCCCAGGCACTGTATTTCTAAACTCCACCCAACCTGATCTGAAGAAGCAGGGTAGCAGGAAAGAAATAATAAACCAAGCTAGCAAGGAAAGGATGATCATGTA
The DNA here is from genome assembly GCA_004027635.1 of Crocidura indochinensis. Lineage (NCBI taxonomy): Eukaryota > Metazoa > Chordata > Mammalia > Eulipotyphla > Soricidae > Crocidura > Crocidura indochinensis. The sequence goes on along the minus strand of PVKC010030463.1, from coordinate 783 downwards.
GTCCATGGCCTTTTACCTTGTACTTTATGCCTCGAGCCCAAAATGCTAGAACACCTCTTTTTTGATTAAAACCAATTCCCAATATCAGAAGGCTTCAGGTCAAGAGAGAGACAGACAGAAGTACATATTCAGTGGACTTTTACATATCAAAGGAAGAGGTTTAAAAAGGATGATGTTGGGGGAACACCTTTGTTTAGGGTTGATAATGGGTATCATCTTAAACTCTTGGAGCCGGCCTCCCAGGTTGCACACAGGGTACGCAGTGACAGAGGGTAGGAGCAGAGTCCTGACTCCTGGAGTGGCCGCCCTGCACACAGAAGAGTCAAATTAAAAGTGTAAAGAGCACAGGTGGCTAGCGAGTCACAGGTTGCTGACCACTGCCCCAAGGGAACCGTGGGTAGGGAGGACAAAGGAAGTAAAGAAGGTAGTCCAGAATGTCTGCCTGCCATGTTTTAGAACATAGCAGCAAACAGCTCCCTCCCCATTTCATTTCTAATTGACTACAGTTCTTTTTTGTTCTTTTTTTTTTTATTTAAATTTTTATTGTGACTGAAGTTCATTACACAGACTTATTTATGGTACATAGTGACAGTGAATGAAGGGCATTCCCACCACCAATGTTGTCCTCTCCCACTCCTGTTCCCAGCGTGTCTCCCATATCTCCCTCCTCTGCTCTCCCGCTCTCCCCCCACCCCCAAGATTTACACTGAATGGTCATATGACTGGCCCTGGTGACATCCTTTTCTCCCCTCAATTTATGAGTCTGAATGCTTCAAGTTGTGC
>PVKC010030462.1:0-14808 GCA_004027635.1 Crocidura indochinensis | reverse complement strand
CCTATCCATTGTTGACAAAGCTGTGTTGAGGTCCCCCACAATTATTGTGTTTTTGTTGATGTTATTTTTCAGCTTTGTGAACAATTGTATTAAATATTTTGCTGGACCCTCATTCAGTGCATATATGTTTAGAAGAATGATTTCTTCCTGCTCTACATAACCCTTGATTAATATGTAATGTCCATCTTTGTCCCTTACAGCCTTCCTGAGTATAAAGTTTGCATTATCTGATATTAGTATGGCCACTCCAGCTTTTTTATGGGTGTTGTTTGCTTGGATAGTTTTCCTCCAGCCTTTTATTTTGAGTCTTTGTTTGTTTTGACTACTCAGGTGCGTTTCATTTAGACAGCAGAAAGTTGGATTGAGTTTTTTGATCCATTTAGCCACTCTGTGTCTCTTATCTGGTGCATTTAGTCCATTGACATTGAGAGAAAGAATTGTCCTGGGTTTTGATGCCATCTTTATATCGAAATTTGGTGTGTCTTTTGGTTACTCTTGTGTTAAATTAAGTCTTTCAGTTTTTCTCTTAAGTGTGGGTTTGAGTCTGTAAAGTTTCTGAGCTGTTTTTTGTCTGTGATACCATGTATTTTTCCATCAAACCAGAAAGTGAGTTTTGCTGGGTACAGTATTCTAGGTGAAGCATTCATTTCATTCAGTCTTGTCACAATATCCCACCACTGCTTTCTGGCCTTAAGTGTTTCAGGTGACAGGTCTGCTGCAACTCTCAAGTATGCTCCCTTGAATGTAATTTCCTTTTTTGATCTTGCTGTTTGCAGAATTATGTCTCTATCTGTGGGATTTGTATTTTTGACTAGAATGTGTCTTGGGGTATTTTTTCTGCGGTTTCTTTTGGTTGGTATTCTCCGGACATGCAGGATTTGATCACATATATTCCTTAGTTCTGGAAGTTTCTCTCTAATGATGTTCTTGACCGTTGATTCTTCCTGGAACTTTTCTTCCTGTGTCTCTGGGACTCCAATGATTCTTAAGTTGCTTCTGTTGATCTTATCATAGACTTCTATTTTCATCTGTTCCAATTCTTTGACTACTTTTTCCACTTTCTGTTCGTTTCTTTTAAGTTTTTTTTTCCAATCTCTCCCGCTGTATGGAGTTGTTATTTATCTCATCTTCCACAGCACATTCTATTCTCAGCTTCTTCTACCCTGGTGTTGAGATCATTCATTTTACCATTCAATTCATTTACTGAGTTTTTCAGGTCTGTTAGTTGACATGTTATTTCTGTTTGTAGTTTTGTGATTTCTGTCACCATATTTTCTTGGTTCTTATTAGTGTTCTTTTCAACTCGGTCCATGGTTTCTTTGAGTTCTTTCAGCATCTTCCATATTGCTTTTCTAAAGTCCTTATCTGAGAGATTGATTAGTTCGTTGGTCATTATCTGGTCATCAGAATTGTCATCTTCGTTCTCTTTGTCTGTTGCTCGCCTGCGTTGTTTCCCCATTGTTACACGCCTCTTTTGATTTCTTGTGTGTTTTTCTATGTGTTGCGGTGGTATTCATTGGGTAAATGATGTGCACAGCCACACTCCTCTAGTTACGCCCTTTCAGGGTGTGTCGATTTCCCTACAAGGGAGTGGAGTCCTCTGTGGATGAGGTCTCTCAATGGATCAAATCTTGGGCCTAGGTACACAGCAGAGAAGACAGTCCAGAGAGAAATGCTGGACTTCAGTGATCCAGCACAGTCCTTAGTGTGATTTTTTTTCTCTTCTTCTTGCGATGATGTTCTTTCCTTAGAAAGAGCGCATGGCCATATATCGAAGAGGAGCGTGCTCTTCTGCAGCCTCTTTTCAGCTCACTCCCACGAGGTCCAGATGACAGGAAAGGACAAATAGACACAAAGAAAAAACAGAACTCACAGCTCTTCGCAGTCAGTCCCAGTAGGCAGGCATGAATTCGCAGAAATTCCATGCCTGACGTCACAATCAGGGGACCTTGCTTTTGCAAAGTACTCGCTTCTTGCCGGTTTTCACTTTAATGAGGTGTTCCTGGGTGTTTCCGCCCTAGAATGGACCTCTGGGGGAGCGAATTTTTTTTGAGCCAGTTTGGCCCACTCCCACGAGGTTCTGATGACAGCAGAGGACAAATAAACACAAAGAAAAGACAGGACTCACAGTTCTTCACAGTCAGCTCCACTAGGCAGGTGTGGATTCACAGCAGGTCTAGATTTTTTTTAAAAGTTCCATCAGTGCCTTGTATATTTAGAATATTAGCCCCTTATCTGATGGGTATTGGGTGAATAATTTCTCCCACTCAGTGGGTGGCTTTTGTATTCTGGGCACTATTTCCTCTGTTTATTTCCCATCTGTTTATTTCTGTTTCCACTTGTTTGTAGAGTGCTGTTTCCTTCTTAAAGATGCCTTTAGTCTTGATGTCATGGAATATTTTACCTATGTGTTGTTCTATATACCTTATGGCTTCAGATCTGATATCAAGGTCTTTAAACCACTTGGATTTCACCTTCATACATGTTCTTAGCTGGAGATCTGAGTTTGCTTTTTTGCAAGTAGCCAACACTACTTGTTGAATAGGCTTTCCTTGCTCCATTTAAGATTTCTTGCTCCTTTATCAAAAACTAGATGATTATATGTCTGGGGGACATTCTCTGCATAATCAAGCTTATTCCACTAATCTGAGGGTTTGTCTTTAGTTCAATACCATGCTGTTTTGATAACTATTGGCTGGTAATACAGTTTAAAATTGCAAAAAGTAATGCCTCCCATATTACTTTTCCCAAGGATTGCTTTATTTGTGGGTGTTTAGTGTTCCAAATGTGTGCTTGATCCACTTCTTTTAAGAATGTCATGGGCATCTTTAGAGGGATTGCATTATATGTGTGCAATGCTTTGGGGAGTATTGCCATTTTTTTTTTTTTGGTTTTGGGCCATACCTGGTGACACTCAGGGGTTGCTCCTGGCTATGCACTTAAAAGTTGCTCCCAGCTTGGGGGAACATATGGGAAACCGGGGGACCGAACCGTGTTCCATCCTAGGCTAGCACAGGCAAGGCAGGCACCTTACCTCCAGCGCCATAGCCCAGCCCCAATAAATTAGTTGTAATCTTTACTTCTTGACTTTTTGTTGTTGTTGTTGTTGTTTTTCAGGCCACACCCATTTGATGCTCAGGGGTTACTCCTGGCTAAACATTCAGAAATTGCCCCTGGCTTGGGGGGACCATATGGGATGCTGGGGAATCGAACTGTGGTCCTTCCTTGGCTAGCGCTTGCAAGGCAGACACCTTACCTCTAACGCCACCTTGTCAGACCCAAGTATTGCCATTTTAATGATGTTAATCTTGTCAATCCATGAGCAGGATATATGTTTCCATTTCCATGTATCATCTCTTATTTCTTGGAGCACAGTTTTATAGTTTTTCTTGTATAGGTCCTTCATGTCTTTAGTCAAGTTGACTACTAAATATTTTTGTTTGTGTGGCATTAATGTGAATGGGAATATTTTTTAATGTCCATTTCTTCCCTATCATTATTGGTATAAGAAAAGGCCATTATTTTTGTGTGATGATTTTGTAGCCTATCACATTTCTATATGAATCTATTGTTTCTAGAAGGTTTTTGGTAGATTCTTTAGGGTTTTCTAAGTAGAGCAGCATGTCATCTGCAAACAGTGAGAGCTTAATTTCTTTATTTTTATTTTTTATTTAAACTTGATTACATACATGATTGTGTTTGGGTTTCAGTCATGTAAAGAACATCACCCATCACCAATGCAACATTTCCATCACCAATGTCCCAAATCTCCCTCCTCCCCACCCAACCCTCGCCTGTACTCTAGACAGGCTTTCTATTTCCCTCATACATTCTCATTCTTAGGATAGTTCAAAAGGTAGTTATTTCTCTAACTAAACTAATCCCTGTTTGTGGGGTGAGCTGTGACTCCCAGCTCTTTTCTCTTTTGTGTCTGAAAATTATTATTGAAAGATTATCTTTCATTTTTCTTAAAATCCATAGATGAGTGAGACCATTCTGCGTCTTTCTCTCTCTCTCTCTGTCTCTCTCTGGCTTATTTCACTCAGCATAATAGATTCCATGTACATCTATGTAAAGGAAACTTTCATGACTTCATTTCTCCTGGCAGCTGCATAATATTCCATTGTGTATATGTACCACAGTTTCTTTAGCCATTCATCTATTGAAGGGTATCTTGGTGGTTTCCAGAGTCTTGCTATGGTAAATAGCACTGCAATGAATATACATGTAAGGAAGGGTTTTTGTATTGTATTTTTGTATTCCTAGGGTATATTCCTAGAAGTGGTATAGCTGGGTCATATGGGATTTCCAGTTTTTGGAGGAATATCCATATTCTATTTTTGCTATCTGGATTCCCTTGATATCTTTTTCTTGTCTAATGGCTATAGCAAGTATTTCCAGTATAATGCTGAATAGAAGTGGTGAGAGAAGACAGGCTTGTCTTGTACCAAACAATTTAGAGGAAGGGCTTTTAGCTTTCCTCCACTAAGGATAAATTTTGAGATTGACTTTAGGTAGATGGCTTTAACTATATATAGAGAGAGGTTCCTTTCATTCCCATCTTGCTGAGAGTTTTTTTTTATCAAGAATGGGATTGGACCTTATAAAATGCTTTCTCTGCATTCATTGATATGTTCATGTAATTTTTTAATTTTTTTTGTTGTTGTTGATGTGTATTATTTTGATACATTTACTGATGATAAAACACTCTTGCATTCATTGGATGAAACCTTTCTGATTGTAGTGAATGATATTCTTGATGAAGAATTGGATCCTATTTGCCTGGATTTTGTTGAGGATCTTTGAATCTGTGTTCATCAGGGATATTGGTCTGTAATTTTTTGGGCAGCATTTCTCACTGGTTTTGGTTTTGTTGGCTTCTTAAAAGCTATTTTAAAGTGTTCCTCTTTTTCAATTTCATGAAAGAGCCTGGCCAGGATTGGTGGTAGTTCCTCTTGAAAGGTTTGAAAGAATTCATTACTGAATCCATTCAGGCCTGGACTTTTGTTTTTGGGCAGACTTTTGATTACGGTTTAAATGTCCTCAATAGTTTTGGGGGTGTTTAGATATGCTTCATCCTCATTATTTCAATCCTGGAAGGTTATAAGAGTCCAAGAATTTATCCATTTCTTCTAGGTTCTCATATTTAGTGGCATAGATTTCCTCTAAGTAGTCTCTGAATACCCTTGAATCTCTGCGTATCTGCAGTGATCTCCCCCTTTTTCATTTCTGATATGGGTTATCGGGTTTCTCTTCCTCTCTCAGCATGCTATTGGAACAAAGACAGAATTTCAGACCAATGGGTCAAAATAGAATACTCAGTAACACACCCCCAAATATATAGTCAACTAATATTTTACAAAGGTGCCAAAATCTGAAATGGAACAAAGATAGTCACTTTAACAAATGGTGTTGGAAAAACTGGATAACTACCTGTAAAAAAAATATTGATCCATATCTTACACCCGACACAAAAATCAACTCAAAATGGATTAAAGACCTTGAAATCAGGCCCAAATATATAAAGTTCATTGAGGAAAAATAGGCAGGACACTTCAAGACTTATATATCAAAAAAGTTTTTGATGATAGAATGCTAATGGAAAAAGTTATAATATCAAACCTAAATAAATGGGACTACATCAAACTAAAATGTTTCTACATGGAGAAAGGAACACTGGTTAAAACTAGAAGACAGCTAACAGAATGGGAGAAAATGTTTACAATTAATCAGATAAAAGGTTGATATCTAAGATATATAAAGTACTCAGAAAGGTGAGCTCCAAAAAATCCTAATAAAGTCATGGAAAAATGAGAAGAAATGAATAGACACTTCTCTGAGGAAGACCAACAGATGGCCAATAGACAATTGAAAACTTGTTCACCATCACTCATCATTAAGAAATCCAAATCAAGACAACAATGAGGTACCAACTTACACCAGTGATGATGGCATACACCAAAAATAACAGGACCAATCTCTGTTGACAGGGATGTGGCAAGAAAGGAACTCTCATCTACAGCTGGTGGGAATGCTGCCTTGTCCAACCCCTATGGAAAACAGTATGGTGGATGTTTAGTAAACTCAGAATTGCCATATGACCCAAAAATTGCACTTTTGGGTATCTATCCCCAAGACAAAAGAATATTCATCCCAAAGTATGTACGCAATTCACTATTCATCACAGCCCTCAGGACAATAACCAAAATGTGGAATTAACCTAGATGTCCAACAAAAGATAAGTGGATCATGAAGTGTGGTACTTATACACAATGGAATACTACATACCAGTTAGAAATGGTACAATCTTGGATTTTGAAGAAACATGGATGGAACTAGTAAATATTATGTTAAATGAAGTAAGCCAAAAGAAGAAATACAGAATGATAGCTCTTTTCTGAGGTACTTAGAATATCTCCCATATATACATATATTACTCCATGAAGAAACACAATGTTCTAAATGGTAGAAACACCCAACACCATAGAAGTTAGGGTATAGCAAGGAGAAATGATTAAATCAAGCAGAAGAGAGGAAACACAAAGCCTTAACTTCTTTTATACTATAAAGAAACCAGCACAAGGGAAACAGCAGTTTAGTGTGAACAGATGTTCATTCAACCTCTCACTACAAAAGTCTAGAATAATACTCTAATGTATTGATCCACAGAACCACGTGCAGAATATGAGAGAAAGTCAGGGACTCCCACTGCAGTGATTACTAACAATATGTTTTAATCCATTAATTTTATTAGGTATAAAATAACCCTTCAGCTTCTTTGTTCACAGATGCTCCAGGAAAAACAGAGTAGACACCCTAATTTTGCAACTCAGTGCTCATACAAGATACCAGATATGGTACAGATTATGACAATCTATTGAAAAAATGCTCCCATTTTCCCATTTCTTTTTGCTTATGTCTTCTAATTGACCCCAAAATATAAGACCATTGAGACTATGGAAACAGACTACTGTGAACCACACACTTATAGTACAGTTCCCACTCATCAAATACATTTTTGTAAATTAATATTATCCCATTTCTTTACTTTTTATTCTTTCTTTTTTATCTTTTTCTTTCTTCTCTTTTTCTTTTTCATTTTCTCTCCTTTTTCTTATTTCTTCCTTCCTTTTCTCCTTTCTTATTCAATGCAACCTATATTATATAAACCCCATGCTGTCAGTTTCTTTTCAGGAAAAAAATCTCAATTCATAAAATATAGCAAATGATTCTACATAAGAAGACACCTCATTGGGGGGGCACACCCATTTGATGCTCAGGGGTTACTCTTGGCTAAGCGCTCAGAAATCTCCCCTGGCTTGGGGCAACTATGTGGGACACCAGGGGATAGAACTGATGTCTGTCCTAGGCTAGAGCCTGCAAGGCAGATGCCTTACCTCCAGCGCCAACTCTCCAGCCCCAGGGAAGACACCTTTTATGGCCTTCAGCACCATAATGTGTAGCCTACAGATGTGAAAACTCGCTTAACCTAAAATGCTTCAGCCACTATCTAACCCTGAACATTTAGTAAAGATCACTCCTGTCATTGATAAGTGCCCGGAAACAGGAAAACCACCCAACCTCAAGATGCCAGTCCATTTTTTTCTTTTTATCCCTCTTATTCTTTCACTTATTTTTTATTTTCGACATCTTATCCTTTTTTTGTTTCTTTCTCCCCTAAATTATAAGTTAGCTATCTATTTATCTTTTTTTAATTCAGTTATTTCTTAAGCGCTCAGACCCATCCAATGAAGGTCAGGCCTCCAATAATAACTTATAAATAGACCTTTAATGACTGTCTATATGTGGGAATGAGTTTGTATATAATGAACTTATCTTTGTCGGCCAAACCTATGTTGTAAACAATCAATGCATACAGTGTATATAGCCCTCTTATATATTATACTCCTCCTTTCAGTACTCCTATCCTCTCATCCCTCAAATCCTTATTCATTATCCCTTCCTATTTAACCCTCTTTTACCCTCAGTAGGTACCAAGTCTGACCTCCTGCACCAATAGGCCAATACCCAGATCCCAAAGTGAAAGAACACCATTTCAGTCCCAAATCTCATGCAACAGCAAGAAGTTACAACTGCTAAGCCTGCTGAGTCATTTTATGTGGTCATTCTTTTCACACACACACACACACACTCACACACACACACACACACACACACCTAAATGTGGACTGTTTTATGCTACTGGATTTAGCTACAGAAGAACCCCCAGCCCAAGGGCATTACCTGATCCCTTATTGCTGCTAAGCACTTCTCAAATTCAACAAGACTATGGTGTGGGATAAAAAAATGCCCCTGACCTCTCCTCAACAAGAATATCTCATACAGCTTAGTGCATTTATTTTTAAAGATATAGGTAGCCTCCTCCATCCTTTTTTAATGGTTAATATGTTAAAATTTTATCTTTTTTTCCATTTATATAAATATATGTTAATTTCACTTGTTTTGGTTCTGCTTGATATAAAATTCTAGAATAAAAAACTGCTTGAAATAAAAACACAGGTCAAAAACAGGGCAGAGAATATAAAGCTTAACATTCTTTTATTTTTTTAATTGGTTTTTTTATTTTAACACCTTAATTACATACATAATTGTGTTTGGGTTTCAGTCATGTAAAGAACACCACCCATCACCAGTGCAACATTCCCATCACCATTGTCCCAAATCTCCCTCCTCCCACCCACCCCCCGCCTGTACTCTGGACAGGCTCTCCATATCCCTCATATATTCTCATTATTAGGACAGTTCAAAATGTAGTTATTTCTCTAACTAAACTCACCACTCTTTGTGGTGAGCTTCATGAGGTGAGCTGGAACTTCCAGCTCTTTTCTCTTTGTGTCTGAAAATTATTGTTATTGCAAGAATGTCTTTCATTTTTCTTAAAACCCATAGATGTGTGATACCATTCTGCGTTTTTCTCTCTCTCTCTGACTTATTTCACTCAGCATGAGAGATTCCATGTGCATCCATGTGAAGGAAAATTTCATGACTTCATCTCTTCTGACACCTGCACAGTATTCCATTGTGTATATGTACCACAGTTTCTTTAGCCATTCTTCTGTTGAAGGGCATCTAGGTTACTCCTGGCTATTCGCTCAAAGTCGCTCCTGGCAGGCACGGGGGACCATATGGGGAACCGGGGATCGAACCATGGTCCGTCCTAGGTTAGCGCAGGCACCTTATCTCCAGCGCCACCACCCGGCCTCCCAAAGCTTAACATTCTTATCCCAAAAGGCACCAATAATGGAATGTGGCACTGTTCCCTTTTGCATAGGCATAATAAAAAGGAGGGGATCTTATGTATAGAAAAAAAAAAAACCTCTTATCTACTAAGGATAAGAGTTCTTACATTTTATAATACAGAGGCACCTCCCACAATGAACACGTGTCATGGGGACCCGACTCTATATGATTGGATAGTGATCATCCAATACTGAACCCCAGATACCAAACCCAACACAGCTCCAGCACCAGAAACCAAACTCCCCCTGGGAAATTCCTAAAACTACTCTGGCACCAACTTGTGATTGGTAAATACAACAACCTGGCAATGAGGAAAGAGCAAAAACGTGATACAAGAAAGATTGCCCTATCCCATCACCTAATGGTAAGATGAAATCAGAAGACATGTCTCCTTTGATATGTGCGAAAACCAAGATCACTAATTACAGAAGACAGACTCTGACAACCACGGCTTGGCAAAATTTTTCCTGGGACCAATAGGAAATATCCTAGTCTATGCTTTGGCCTAGGATTTGTACAAAAACCAAGATCGCTAATCCCACAATTCTGACTTTGACAACCGTGAATCTGCAGAACTTCTGTTGTCATAAGGAAAGACTCTATCCTAGGCTTTGACCTAAGATATGTGCAAAAACCAAAATCACTAATTACAGAAGATAGACTACAACAACATGACAAAACAGATATTCTAGACAGGGGTCCTCAAACTTTTTAAACAGGGGCCCAGTTCACTGTCCCTCAGACCATTGGAGGGCCAGACTATAGTAAAAACAAAAATTATGAACAAATTCCTATGCACACTGCATACATCTTATTTTGATGTGAAGAAACAAAAACGGGAACAAATACAATATGTGGCCCATGGGCCATAGTTTGAGGACCACTGTGACTAGAACCATAACAAAAGACTCTATCCTAGACGTTGTCTTATAACCTGTTGAAATACCAAGATCTCTAGCTACAGAGGACTGATTTTGTCATCCACAACTAAGCAGAATGTTCCCTGGCACAAAAAATAGACCTTGGGGTTCGAGAAAGAGAGTGTATGGAGCCCATAGTTAATCCCATAACAGTAAGCTTCAAGGGTGGAGAAACTCTGTACTTCCTAGGTCAAGGGAATTCCCTATAACCTCCCCAATACTTACTGTGCCTATGCAAAATAATAATAATAATAATAATAATAATAATAATAATAATAATAATAATAATAATAACCACAATGCCTTCCCACGCCAGACCTATTTTTTTTATTTTCTTTCTTGTGGTTGTAGTTTTGGTGATGATTTTTTTTGATGCTGCTACTGTGTTTTTTGTCATTGCTTGGGTTTTTATATATTTTTGGTTTTGTTTTTCCTTTTCTTTTTCTCTTTTCTTCCTCTAAACTGATATATATAGCCTCTAGATAGATTCCCCTAGTATTTTTTCTTTTTCTATTCTTTCTATTTATTTTCTTTTCTCAGCAAACCACAGAACTTGAATCATCCTGTCTCCCTCATAACTTGAAGGGGAAAAGAATGGAAACAACCAGTCATATAACATCCAGTTAAAAAAATTGATCAGACTTAAGCACCAAACCCAAAGTCAACACCACCAGAATCAATACCCAATCTACAAAAAACTATACACAAAGGAGACCTCTTGCACTAGTATTTCAAGGGGCCAAGTGGGAGGTATGGGATGCATGCTTAGAACATAGGTGGAGGGAAGACAACACTGGTGGTGGGAATGGCCCTAATTCTTTATCTCTAGGTGACTTAAATATTACTGTGAAAGACTTGCAATTCACTTTGATCAAAATAAAAATTATTATAAAAATACATGGACTTTAAATGAATTAATTTATTTTAAAAAGGAATCAAACATATGGAGTTGGATTTAATTAGCCTTAATTAAATTTTTTCTTCCATGAAAGGATTTGTGGTAGACTTCTGTGCTTGAAATTATTGGAAGTGCCCCAGTTCAACTAAAACAGACTAGATCATGTAGGTGCTGATGAGAAGGAAGCAAAATGTACCTCAAGGCATTAATTATGTAGACAAACAAGGATGACACTAGAAAGTTAACTATGTACCTTATAAGTCGACAAGTCCTCAAAGAAATTCTAAGTCTTGGTAATTTATTCCACTCTGCATTAGTCTATTTGATAGCATTAAATTCACACAACTTTCAGAACACATAATTATAATATTCACTAATTAAACAGAAAAAGTCAGCCAAATTAGATACAGTGAGGAAAGTATCTTGGCATAAACCAGTAGATCTACTTAAATTTATTGTCATTAAATTATCCAAAGAAGATGGTAGCATTCACAGCTTAGTATTTATTATTCTTCATCTATTTTTAGTTCATTTTGACAAATTCAAGGCAGAAGATTCTAACTTTACTGTATTGTGTGGGGGTTCAAGTTACTTATGCAACTAAGGCCTTATGTAGCAATTCTTTTCACTCAAAATTCATTTTTGAGGCAGGCAGGATAATTTTAGAGTAGTTAAAACAATTTCCTTCTTTCAGGCATAAAGCATGTCATTTTCAATTAGATTTTTGTAGGTAACAAATAGCATTTCTATTTTTAAAAATTCTCTATTGTTATCCTTAATGTTTTGTATATATGAACTTATTTAATCCTTGCAATAATACCTAAATAGATATTATTATGGTGGTCACCTGAGGTTTATAGATGGAGACTAAAGCACAGAATTTTTAATAACTTGCCCACAGAAACTTTAATAACATGGCTAGAAGAGGTGAAGCTTTAATTTACTTTCATCTATTCTGACTTGGGATTTGTGCTCTTAACGACCAAATTATCTAGCCCCTCAAACATCTTATTTGGTCATTTTTATAATGTACTCTATAAAGCACACTAGTTTTTCTTCTAATCTTTACTAATTCAACAGAAGCTTCCCTTTCCATTTCTCTTTTATTTTTCAAATTTTTTCAGTATCTGAACGCATTAGGAAGTAGCAGAATTTTAAGAGTAACTTTTTCCTTTATTCTCCCAGTATTTATGGAATGTATCTTCTGCTTTGTCACAGTTACACATGAGACCAAAACATCTCAGTCCTTAGCTAAAAGGAATTGAAAACCTGGGAAATGAAGTATAAAAGAAAGATGGAATATAATTGTAGTTTATTGCTGGAAGAATAAAGAATGTAAAGATCTGTTAGTTTATGAAAATGGATGATAACATGCTGGCTCTATTGAAATATTACTGCCTCTATCTCTGTTTATTATTCATAGAATATTCATGACACATGCTTCTTGCTTAGAGATACCTGTAGATTGTCATTGGAATGAACTCAGAAACTGAGTTGGAGAAATACTTCAAATATTATGCAGGAGCCTTCGTACTATTAACTCCTTCAGTTTAAGCCATGCCAATTAACAAAGGAGATGACTCAAAACTAACTTTCCATAGCCCATGGTAGTAAGAGATAATTAAATTAAAGTATGTAAACCTATTCTGATAGCAAGGAGGTCTTTATATCAGCGGTCCCAGTTATTACAGCTCCCTGAATGGTAATTATTTAAAAAAATATGTATAGACCCAAGTACATATGAATAATGGATGTCCAGCATATTTAATTATATTTTCACATTGTAAAAGTGAGATTTAGGAGCTAGATTGTGCTTTTTTGTTCCTAGGGTATATTCCTAGGAGTGGTATAGCTGGATCATATGGTAGTTCAATTTCTAGTTCTTTGAGGAATCTCCATATTGTTTTTTATAAAGGCTGGATTAGAAGGCATTCCCACCAGCAGTGAATGAGAGTTCCTTCCTCTCTACAACTCTGCCAGCACTAACTGTTCATGTTCTTTGTGATGTGTACTAGTCTCTCTTGTGTGAGATGGTACATCATTGTTGTTTTGATTTTCATCATCATCATGATTAGTGATGTGAAGTATTTTTTCATGTGCCTTTTGGTCATTTGTATTTATACTTTGAGAAACTGTTCATTTCTTCTCCCCATTTTATAATGGAATTAGATTTTTTCTTATTAACTTCTATCAGTAACTTGTGTATCTTAGGCATTAGCCCCTTATTTTATGGGTATTGAGTGAATAGTTTCTCCCATTCTGTGGGTGGCTTTTGTTTCCTAGACACTATATACTTTGAGATGCAGATGCTTCTTAGCTTAATATAGTCCTGCTGTTTATCTTTGCTTTCACTTGTTTGGACAGTGGTTTCCTCCTTTAAGATGCTTTTAGTCTCAATGTCATAGAATGTTTTACAAAAAAAAAAAACCCACAATACAAAAATGCCTTCCTCACACCTATACTCGTTACCGTACTATTTGCAATAATCAGACTCTGGAAACAACTGCCCTTCAGCAGATGAATGGCTAAAGAAACTGTGGTACATATACACAATAGAATATCATGCAGCTGTCAGGAGAAATAAAGTCATAAAATTTTCCTATACACGAGAGGAGCTCATATAAATTTAGGAGCTAGAGAAACAGATCAAAGGTTTTGACACAAGTTTTGCATGCTGGACCCTTAGATACAGACCATCATATTTTCCCTGAAATAAATCAATTAATCAATTGAAATGATCAAGTATCTCTCATATCATGAGTTGTGGCCCAACACATATTTTTAAGTAAAATTTAGACTGTAAGGGAGATCTATTGGCATTCTAATGTTGAATAAAGTATATTACATTGTTTCACTAAGACATATAAGCATTTACAAGTATGCGAACCAATATTATCACTATGAAAAAAGAATAAAACAAAAATAAGTAGAACAAAACTTAAAATGTATTTGGAATTTAGGAGATGTTTTACTTAAAAATATTGTGGCACATCTGCTGCCTGGGTACATGTTTCCTAAGTACATGTCTCCTACATCTTCCTTCCTGAAGGTTTGACTTTTTATACTTTAACTCTGGAACATACACTGAGGCTCTTTTTATTTTTGGATAAGCTTGTGCTCTCTCTTGAGCACATTGATCTCTATTTCTTATCCTTGCCATTCCCTTCCTCAGTATCTCTTAATAAAAATCTATATACTTGAATATTTTTTGCTTTTTGAGCCATGCCCACTAATTTTTAGTAATTCTTGGCTCTGCACTCAGGAATCACTCCTGGTGGCTCTGGGACCACATAGGATGTGAAAGATCAAACCCATGTCAGCTGCTAGCAAGGCAGAATCTGTATGCACTGTACTATCTCTCTGGCCCCTGTTTTATTTATTATCAATGTCAACAAATCATCCCAAACAATACCATAGAAATTTATTGCCTTATGTATACCTTATATAATCTAACATTTTATATCTATAGTCCTAATATAATAATTGTCTCAGATAGTGGCTGGATCTAAAAATATACATGTTTAGAGAATGATTAGAATGACTTTTTATATTTATCTTCTTAAGTAGTCTCTAGACTTTGCTAACAGATCTCCTGGTGTGAGCTTAGTTTGAGTTTTCTTCAGGTATATTAGTCCAGAGTACTCAGGCTACTTATATAATGATCAGGAATCCAATATCAGTATCCTGGGTGCAGGAAAAGATAGTTCCATCTTTCTGTCTTAACCTGCT